>JBBIGC010079286.1:0-10462 GCA_037576955.1 Lepidarchus adonis
TGATACTTCAACTTCTACAGAAGTATTTTTAAACCCTAGTATCTATACTTCTACTTGAGTAATGAATGTGATTACCTTTGACACCTCTGTTGATAAGGTTCTTTTGTGACGACTAGAGCATCTCCAGAACAGCAGGTGCTGTGGAGTGTTCCAGGGCTTCAGTAGTTAATACCTATGTTAATGCTGAATCTTTTTTACTCCCTTTCACACACACACACACACTCACACACACACACACACACACACTATAGAACACAGCTGCCTCCACATCTGTTTCCAATGCAGTCTTATTTCGATCAGTTTATTTAGATCAGTGGTCCGAGGTCAGCAAGCAAACTCACAGGGTCAGTGACCTCTGTGGAGGTCAGATAGAGAGAGCGAGTCTTCAGGTGAATGACCTTAGACCTGCAGCACCTTTACTCAATCACTACATCACTACAGACTTCTGATGCTGCACGGCTGTGACCTATCAGAGCAGCACTAACATTGTGTACAACCAGGTCCTCTTCAGGATCAGACAGACCAGCCTTCAGCCCCCACATGCATCACTGAGCCTTGGGTGCCCATGACCCTGTCACTGATTCACCAGTTGTCACTGTTGGTAGGTACTAACTACTGCAGAGCTGGAACACTCCACAACTCCTGCTGTGCTGGAGATGCTCTAGTGTTCACAGTAAGAACCTTGTCAAAGTGGCTCAGCTCCTTACACTCCTGCGTCTAGCATATCAGCTTCAAGAACTGACTGTTCACTTCTTCGTAAGATATCCCACCCCCCTGACATTGTAATGAAATAACTAGAGTCAATGTTACTCATTTCATTCGTCAGTGTTAATATGGAGGCAGGACAGCCAATCAGGACATAGCTCAGTCACATATACCACTCCCCCAGCCACAGTGAGGAAATCAGCAAGGTGGGTGTTTCTGATAATGTGGCCGGGGAGTGGAAGCACAAGGTGGGTGTTTCTGATAATGTGGCCAGCGAGTGGAAGCACAGGGTGGGTGTTTCTAATAAAGTGGCCAGTGAGAGGAAGCACAAGGTGGGTGTTTCTGATAAAGTGGCCAGCGAGTGGAAGCACAGGGTGTGTGTTTCTAATAAAGTGGCCAGTGAGAGGAAGCACAAGGTGGGTGTTTCTGATAAAGTGGCCGGCGAGTGGAAGCACAAGGTGGGTGTTTCTGATAAAGTGGCCAGCGAGTGGAAGCACAAGGGGGGTGTTTCTGATAAAGTGGCCAGCGAGTGAAAGCACAAGGTGGGTGTTTCTGATAAAGTGGCCAGTGAGTGAAAGCACAAGGTGGGTGTTTCTGATAAAGTGGCCAGTGAGTGGAAGCACAAGGGGGGTGTTTCTGATAAAGTGGCCAGCGAGTGGAAGCACAAGGGGGGTGTTTCTCATAAAGTGGCCGGCAAGTGGAAGCACAAGGTGGATGTTTCTGATAAAATGGCCTGTGAATAAAATGAATCTGCTTCCAGTTGTGGAGCAGGATTCAACTCCGTCAGTGTGTATTACTCCAGCCTCTCAGCTCTGCCTGTTCTTCGTTTAGTCTTTTCTGCTCAGTCTGACCCTTAGAAATGTCACTCTTAAATAATTCACCAGCCAATCAATTCACCCACGACCCTGTGCCTCTGTGTCACATGACTTTGCCATTCTAGAGGCTCACCTTTGATAAATGCTCGTTCCTCCATTCATTTTTCATGCGTCTCACGTCTCTAACATTTGCTTTGTCATCGGGCTAGAGTGTGGCTAGCTGTTATTGCCTTTTGTAATGCGAGAAGAAATACATAAAGCAAATGTAATAGACGCGGCAGCTGAAGGGCGTCAGGGCTGTGCCATGCATCTTCACACACATTACAGAATCAATTACTTTTTCAGTGAAAAAAAGGAAGAAATAATAATAATAATAAAAATGGGCTTCGTTCATATAGGCTGCTGCCTGTTCCCCATATGGATACACACTCACACACACAAACCCACACACGCACACACAAGCACAAGCACACACACTCACACACACAAACCCACACACTCACACCCACACACGCACACACACACACACAATGCAAATTAATAGTTTTTATCTACTGGAAACTTAATGAGAAACATCCCCCCAATACTGTACTACATGTTCTTTTATTGACCACGTTAATGGAAACAGCTACTTGGACTTCCTCTGAGTGGTCACCCACCTTGTATCTCCACTCGCTGGCCTCTATAGTGGAAACAACAACCTTGCAGGTCCTGTAACTGGCCACTTTATTGGAAATACGTACCTTGTATATCTCTGGATTGGCCACGTTCTTGGAAACACCTATTTTCTTCTTCCGCTCACTGGCCACTTCACAGTGCTGAGGATCTAGAGGAGCTAACAATGCGCATCAACAGACAGACTACCGTCCAGTGGAGTGGAACTTCAAAAGAAGGGTTTCTGACAAAGTGGCCAGTGAGTGTGGCAACCTTTTCAGGCAAAATATGAAAACTCTGTGTTTATTATTGTGGTGTCTAGGGAAGAAAGAGTCACTCAAGGCCGTTACTAGGGCTGATAAGTCTCACTAGTCACATCTCAGACTGGGCGGAGGCACTCCATCATGTTTGTGTGTTCAGATATCTGGCAGTATGAGTGGCTTTTAGACTTGAAGTATGTTTTTAAGTGTCAAAGCTTACAGAAAACAACATAAGAGCCTTGCAGAGCTAGTCTCACCATGTACAAGGGATTTGTCTTTGTGGATCTATAACATGTAAAAAAATATACAAACGCCATATTGCATAGGTATGTCCCCAACACTTTTTGGCATTGGCCCCACCCTTTTCTGAAAGCCATTAGTGACTCATTTATTCCTTTTTCAATTTGCATATCCATTTTTGGTTGTGGGGAAGCTGGAGCCAATCCAAGCTGACTATGGGCACAAAGTAGGGTTCACCCTGGACAGGAGGCCAACATAGAGACAACCAACCACACACACTCACACCTTTAGGCAATGTGGATTAGCCAGTCAATCTAAACCATAAGCCTTTAGACTGTGGGAGGAAACCGGAGAATCCGGGGGAGAAACAAGAGAAAACTTGTTCACTCACACAGAAAGGTATCAGTGGCTGACGCGGGATAGAACCCAGGGTCTTGTTGTGAGGCGATGGCGCTAATTATCCTAGCCTTTGCTAAGTAAAACAGAATAATGAACAATAATAGGGATGCATCAATGCGGGATTTGTAATTTTCTTTACATTTTTACATTTTTATCATATTGTTTTAATGGTACAATAAGAAAAATGAAAGCACTTTAACAAAGAATCATCTAAAGTATTATCAATTTGAAATACCTGACGAATCTAAACAATTGTTTGATGTATCTGCTTGCTTTAGATGCTCTTTCATAGTCAGAAAGAGCATCTAAACAACATGGTAAGACATGTTGTTTGCAGTTAGGTTTATTTGACTTTTTCATCCATTTTTTCATCTAAGGTGAAGTTGCTGGTAGCCATGGGTTTGTGCCTGTATGTCCCTTTGAATAAAGTGCCCATTAGCCAATAGAAATTAAGTGCACGATCACCAGCTGCAACTTGCTCTTGAATCTGAGGCAGCATCCACCAACAACACCCTCTCCCACAAAAAAGCTTCATTTTCTCTGTTCCACCTAAAATGAGGCCCAGAGGTGTGGACCCATCAAACTTTTCCAATACCTTATTCACACCCATGTAAAAACGAGTAAAAATGATAATGTCCATATGCAAGAAATATAATCCTGTGGCTTGTACACAATGTGCCAATTCATTGCCATTATCTCCATAAAGAGGTGTGGGTCACTGGAGCGATGCATCATAATGAACAATGAATGTTCCTCAAGGGGAATTCGGGTCAAGGGTGTTTTAAGAATGTTTGGCCATTGTGTTGGTCTAAATGGGCTGTTGTTGTGTTTGGAAGGTGTGGGATTTGAGCTGGAGATGCTCAGTCTTGCCAGGCGACGCCCACAGACTATAGCAAGCAGCTTCAGTGCCAAGACTTCTATCTCAGTTTCTTCTTTGCTTTGCACAAACACAGGAAACACTAGGTTCCAGTCTGATTTGGCTGCATCAGAGCAGTAGAGTGGAAGGTATTCATGCTCGTTGGTCAGACGAACGCCTCTATCTGAACACTGAGCAGGAGGAGAAGAATGTAATGAGATTATCCGTGAGCTGTTTGTTAACTTGGGAAATTATGCTAATTATGTTTCCTGTTTCACGAAGTGACACTGGGGGACTTAGTGAAGAAACGAGGAAAAGAGGAAAGGGCAACTATAAAAATGGGTGTGGTTTAAATATGAAAATGGGTGTAGTGTAAATATGGGAAAGGGTGTTGTGTAATTATAGTAATTGTAGGAAATTCTTGTAGTGTAACTATGGAAATATGTGCAGTCTAGCTATGAAAATGGGTGTAGTGTAACTATGGAAATGGGTGTAGTGTAAATATTGAAATATGTGCAGTGTAGCTATGGAAAAGGGTGTAGTGTAACTATGGAAATGGGTGTAGTGTAAATATTAAAATATGTGCAGTGTAGCTATGAAAAAGGGTGTAGTGTAACTATGGAAATTGGAGTAGTTTAACTATGAAAATGGGTGTAGTGTAAATAGGGTAATTGTAGGAATTTGGTGTAGTGTAACTATGGAAATATGTGCAGTGTAGCTATGGAAATGGGTGTAGTGTAACTATGGAAATATGTGCAGTGTAGCTATGGAAATGGGTGTAGTGTAACTATGGAAATGGTTGTAGTGTAACTATGGAAATGGGTGTAGTGTAAATATGGAAATGGGTGTAGTTTAACTATGAAAATGGGTGTAGTGTAGTTATGGAAATGGGTGTAATTTAACTATGAACATGGGTGTAGTGTAAATAGGGTAATTGTAGGAAATGGGTGTAGTGTAACTATGGAAATATGTGCAGTGTAGCTATGGAAATAGGTGTAGTGTAACTATGGAAATATGTGCAGTGTAGCTATGGAAATGGGTGTAGTGTCGCTATGGAAATGGGTGTAATTTATTTATGAAAATGGGTGTAGTGTAAATATGGAAACGGGTGTAGTGTAACTATGGTAATTGTTGTAGGAAATTGGGTGTAGTGCAACTATGGAAATATATGCAGTGTTGCTATGGAAATGGGTGTAGTGTAAATATGGATACGGGTGTAGTGTAACTATGGTAATAGTTGTAGGAAATTGGTGTAGTGTAACTATGGAAATATCTGCGATCTTAAACACGTCTTCCACCGAAAGGCTATAAAAGAATGAGTGAATGTTCTGGAACGGCCAAGTCAAATCCTGACCTTAACTCAACTGAAATGATGTGGAAAGACCTAAAGCGAGTTGTTCATTGGAGGAAAGCCTCCAACATACAGGGGTTGAAGCTGTTCTCTGTAGAGTCAATGTACATGACTGATCAACAGTTACCACAAATGTTTAGCTGCAGTTATTGCTGTACAAGGTCACACCACATACTGGCAACACAGGTTCACTTACTTTTGCCACATGCAGACGTGCTATTGGATATTTTCAGTATTTTTGTGTAACTATGGTTTCTTTTAGGATTTTTTTTTTTTAAATTAGACTTTCAAGCACGACTGTATGTTACTGATGTGTATCGGCGGGTCAGCTGATTATGAGCAGTAGAGAAAGATCTGCTTTAATAATTTCAACACCTACACCCAAACCCACACCCACTTTGCCCCTGTAGGCACTAAGTGAATATATTAGTTTAAGCAAGCAGCCCTTGTTTAGGATCTTTCCACCATCTTGTATGACTGTATTTAGATGTTTTTTACCTTCTTTCTTCAATATCCATCTTGTTTTCTCTGTTGGTTATTTTCAGTCCCAGTGATTTGTCATTGATAAAGGCACACAGTTCTCTTTTCCCCTCACTCCCCAAATGATGCTGCCTGATCAAATCTATGAGTGAGTCAGTTTATGGCCTACGTTACTTCCTGTGTAGCGAGCTCTTCTAAAATGAAGTAATCAGGAAGTGAAAAGCCTGTAGTCTGTTTGTTCAGTGTTGTGGCTTCGCTGAGGGTGTAGTGTGCAGGACCTTAATGTTTTCCTCGGATGGAAATCGTTGTTGCTGTCACACGTTCCAGACGAATCGACCCTCAGTCGCCTCATTTGTCCTGTTTAACTGAAGCCGAATGCGTAGATGCCTTCTGGGTGTCGTTCCACACTCGTTCGCTATCGGCTGTGTGCCATTAGACTGGGCCGCCTACCTGGAACCGGGCCGCTTTTGGATGCATGGGAAATAACCTCAGCTGTGCAAAACCCAGCACATCTTACACATATGGCACCATCGAGGCTTCTTGTTCACATACACACACATGCACACACTCCTTCACATTCATACAGACCCATATACACCAGAGAACAGGCCTCAGCATATAGAGACCAAGAAAATGATTACAAGTCAGCAAAAGTAGAGGTAATGAATGTGTACTTATGCTTTGGACAAGGTGTTCCATTAGGTAAATCTATTGCCCCGCTGTGCCGGAGAGCCATTATTCTTCTTGGCGCTGCTCTTGTGCACTTGCAATAACTCTCAGCCGTTTTCCCGCCATGCTTAGAGCAGTGTAAGGCTTTGGAAACGAATGGACTTCGGCCGGTTTGGAAGTGGACTGTGATTGAGGCTGATTGGTGTTATTACTGCTGTTTTATCATACCATTTAAAAGTAATTACATATGCTGAAAAGGTGCTAAAAAGGGTTCTGTGTGCGATGGCATATAAAAAGCCACTTATGGTTCTTTAAAACCTTTCAAACCTTAAATATTTTTTTACCAAAATACCTTGAGTTGTGTCCCATTCTGCCCATTAGACTCCCCCAGTCACATTATATGAACAAGGACTCAACCAAAGGATGCTACCAAAGGTGAAGGCTAGCACATGCTTAGAGTCCTCCAGTCACATGAGATACCATGGGTTCCTCTAAGCAGCTGTGTAAGACTCTAACTAAATAACTAAATGAAAGTTATTGATGCCCACAATGCAGGAGAAGCTACAAGAAGATAAGTGTTGTCAGTTTCCACAGTGAGAAATGTAATTAAGAGATGCCGGTTCAGGGGAACTGTGAAGGTCAAGATGGGACCTCGACAACTCTCTGAGAGAACAGCTCATATACTGGTGGTAATGGTGCACCGTTCCACCAGGTCTTCATGGAAGAGTCAGCAAAAGAAGACCTTACCTGCATCCCCATCATAAAATACAAACGTCAGAAGCCTGATACATTTTGTAAACAAGTGCTATGAACTGATGTTAAAATAGAATCTTTGGCCACAATCAGCAAAGTCATGTTTGGAGAAAAAATGGAGCAGCATTTCATGAAAAGAACCCCTTGGCAACCATTAAGCATGGGGGTGGATCTATCATGCTTTAGGGCTGTGTTGCAGGCAGTGGTACAGGTACGCGTGGAAGGAAGAATGGATTCCACTAAATACCAGCAGAATTGGGAAGCAAACATCACACCATCTGTAAAAAAGCTGAAGCTGAAAAGAGGATGAGCTTCTACAACAGGACAATGATCCTAAACAAACCTGGAAATCCACCATGGACGACCTCAAGAGACGCAAGCTGAAGGTTTTGGAATGACCATCACAGTTCCCTGATTTAAATATCATTGAGGATCTCTGGGCAGTAGTTTGGCCCCAATAAGTAAAATCCCAAAGCTCTGGTTGACTCCACAATCCAGAATTTCTCATTTGCTGTGTCTGGTTTATTGGTTTATAACCACTTCAAGCATTTGTATGGAGGTGGAATTTAGTTCTATAAAACCTCCCTGGCTAGGGATTCATGAGATTTTTTGTGAGAAAAATAAACGCAGAATGAATTTCCTCAAAGCCGTCAGTTTCTGGGTGAATCCTACATGACGTGATGTTCCCCAGTGATGCATCTTCTTCATTAATTAATTCCATATAAATCCCAGTCCAGGGATGATGGATGTTATTATGCAGTTAATAAAACACACTTGGACCTGATTACAGATAAGAAATGTATCTTCAACCAGATTACATAGTATACAGTTCACACTCCCTGGTCACTTTATCAGAAACCCCTCCCTTGTTGCTGCACATTATTTGGAGCATTTTTACACCTGCATCAGGGGTCAGTTTTGAACCACAGAAACCCTCTTGGTTAGATGACCGGCCAGTGACACTGATGTGTGTGTGTGTAGACCCCAGTAACAATACTGTTTGTAGTGCATCACCTTATCAAATTCACAAATGTGCAGAGACTGTTCCACCACCCGGGTATTAGCTCCAAAAAAGTGGCCGGTCAGTGAAAGCACAGGGTGGGTGTTTCTAATAAAGTGGCCAGTGAGTGAAAGCACACAATAAGGGTTTCTAATAAAGTGGCCAGTGAGAGGAAGCACAGAATAAGTGTTTCTAATAAAGTGGCCAGTGAGTGAAAGCACACAGTAAGGGTTTTTAATAAAGTGGCCAGTGAGAGGAAGCACAGAGTGGGTGTTTCTAATAAAGTGGCCAGTGAGAGGAAGCACAGAGTGGGTGTTTCTAATAAAGTGGCCAGTAAAAGGAAGCACAGAGTGGGTGTTTCTAATAAAGTGGCCAGTGAGAGGAAGCACAGAGTAAGTGTTTCTAATAACGTGGCCAGTGAGAGGAAGCACAGGGTGGGTGTTTCTATTAAAATGGCCAGTGAGTGGAAGCACAGAGTGGGTGTTTCTAATAACGTGGCCAGTGAGAGGAATCAATAAGTGAGTGTTTCTAATAAAGTGGCCAGTTAGAGGAAGCACAGAGTAAGTGTTTCTAATGTCCTTCCACTCTCTGCCCACTTTAGTAGAAACAGCCACCCTGTGTTTCCAATAAAGTGGCCAGTGAGTGAAAGCACAAATGTACACACTATGTAACACATATATGATTTCCATATCAATAAACCACATTTCGAAACACAAATCCTCCCGACATCCAGACAGAGCTGTGTTGATGTCGTATGGTTTTTATATGCACATTTAAATTAACTCATTTCAATGCAGCCCTTTTTCAGTGTGCATCCCTATGGACTAGACCGTGCAAAAATAAACATACCTCTATTATATAAGGGCTATTAAAAGACAGACAGACAGGAAGTGGACCAGGTGGAGTCAGTGCTGTAAAACATCTGGTTCCTGTCTTACTTTCTCTCACAGCCAGCAGGTCCGAGGACGTCAAAACACGGCTTCCAATCAGCTTCTGATCAAAACAACAGAACACTTCATCTGACTCATCACTCCCCCCCAACACACACACACACACACACTGTCTGGACATCACCGAGGAAATGACATAACTCCTGTTTAGTGCACACACACACAGATGATAGAACGCTTGTTCTCCAGGGTTTAGCTGCAGTAATGGCTAATCCAGATGCAGGCCCATGTTGTTCCGTGAAGAGTGGGGGCGGGTCTGTAAGGATGTGGACTTTGTGGGAGACAGTCATTAAATATTAATGTACAAACTAATTCAGACAAAGCACAACCACCGGCAAAGACACGACACAGCCAAAAAACCTTCACTCTCAGCATCTTCACAGGCTACACTATAAATCACTGAGCACATAAACGCCCACCTTGTCCTTCCACTCGCCGGCCACTTTATTAGAAACACCCACCCTGTGCTTCCTCTCACTGGCCACTTTATTAGAAACACTCACCCTGTGCTTCCTCTCACTGGCCACTTTATTAGAAACACCCACACTGTGCTTCCTCTCACTGGCCACTTTATTAGAAACACCCACCCTGTACTTCCTCTCACTGGCCACTTTATTAGAAACACACACTATGCTTCCACTCACTGGCCACTTTATTAGAAACACCCACCCTGTGCTTCCACTCACTGGACACTTTCTCAGAATCACATTCTTGTGTTCTTACTTGCTGGCCACTGTGTCATTGGAATAATAGTGTGTGTGTGTGTGTGTGTGTGTGTGTGTGTGTGTGTGGCCTGCAGCTCACAGTATGTGTGGTGGTTGTAGATGTGGTCAGAAACTGAACCCTGAAGAAGGTGTAGAGCAGCTCCACACACTGTGCAACCACAAAGGAGGGGTTTCTAATAAAGTGGCCAGGCAGTGCAATAGCATTACCAGAACATTCCCTTACACTTCACTCGCACACACACGCACGCACACAAACACGCACGCACGCACGCACGCACGCACACACACACACAGATACACATACACACATACACACACGCTCTGTCTCTCTTTCTCTCTCTCTCTCACACACACACACACACACACACACCCACCCACACACAGTCTGTCATTTGTTGGAGCGTTTACATAGTGAGTGGGCAGAGATGATGAGTGACAGGGTTTATCTGCATCTGCTATGGAATCTATACTGGACACAGTAAATAAAACACACGCACGCACACGCACACGCACACACGCACACGTGCACACGCACACACACACACACACACACACACACACACACACACACGCACACGCAGTGGGGCAGTGGTGGCATAGTGGGT
>JBBIGC010079307.1:0-10462 GCA_037576955.1 Lepidarchus adonis
ACACACACACACACACACACACACACACACACACACACACACACACACACACACATACACACACACACGCACACACATACAGAGACCAAGTTAGAGAGAGAAAAATATAGCTAGAGAGAAAGAGAGACAAAGTGAGAGAGAGAGAGAGAGAGAGAGACAGAGAGAGAGAGAGAGAGAGAGAGAGAGAGAGAGCACATTTTAAAGGCCAGGACTAGATACTTTGTCCTGGAAATATATGAAAAAACAAACACACAAATGTGCGCGCACACGCACGCACACACACACACACAGGGGAAGTAAATCTTGGGCTCATGTTGTGTAACTGAATGATTCAGCGGTCACAGGATGGTTATTAGTGTCACTGTCACCAAACACACAAACACTATAAACTCAACTGTTGTCAAGATACAAATGATGATTCTCTCCTCAACTGTTTCAAGTCAGCAAGAACAAACTTGTGTTTCAGGTCACGCTTAGGTGTCTGTCACCCTCTTAAGAGAATGGGTGGCAGCAGGACATGCGCACACAGACACAGACACAGACAAAGACACAACACAAACACACAGACACAAACAAAGGCACACAGACACACAGACACAACACAGACACACAGACACAGACACGGACAAAGACACAACACAGACACACAGACACAAACAAAGGCACACAGACACACAGACACAACACAGACACACAGACACAAACAAAGGCACACAGACACACAGACACAAACAAAGGCACACAGACACACAGACACAGACACACAGACACACAGACACACACTCAGGACAATGTATAACCTTATGCATAACCTCGTACTTGGAGTGGTCAGTGCAGTGCCAGGCCTGGGCTATGAGTTTCTGTATCTCCATGAGTGCATTTCACAGCAGTGCACTGGGAAAGCAATTACAGCTGTATTAAAGAGGCACAGAACGAGAGTTAAAGCCTCTGTGTGATGTGAAGTAGGCTGACAGCATACACACACACACACACACACACACAGACACACACACACAGACACAGGAACCTGGCAGAACATCCTAACCTCTGAAAAAAACCTACATGCATGAAGGAGAAAAAAGAGAAGAAAATATTTCAACCTGGCTTCTACACCAATCTCCGTCCACTTTGGTGCCATACTCTGTATGTATGTTTTTGTGTGTTTCTGCCAGTGTCTATGAAGCATGAAGGTTGCTTTGCTCCAACAGTCGGGCGCCTATCTTGAACGTGTGAAGATCTTCCAGCTCCAGCAGTGAAGCCTCGTTACCGCCCACACTGCCGGAGTCAAAAGCCTGAACAGACGCCTCCTGACAAGGACTGTAAATCTCTGACCTCACAGATTCAATGCTTTGAAATCTCAAATTTAAGTACGACTGAACTGGATTATTTTCATATGATTTATGTGAATGAAAATGCGACTTAAGCAACTACACAACAGAGGAATTTGAAAAATAAAAACAATATGCTGGCAATTTGCAGAGAGATTTTTACATTTGAAAACAGACCAAATATTTTATTTTATCCAAATCGTAACTGATTATCCACTTTAACATCACAAAACCACTGCAGCAACATTCAGCATGGATGCATTTTTTCACACTTGGACGTAGGAAGCAGTAAAGAAGTCCAAGTGGAAATGGAGCATGCAGATTTGGAAGGAAAAGCAACAGGAGCGGCACCTCCAGCTCTGCTATAGTGTCTTTGAAGGGGAAGAGTTGGCAGACTGAGTAGAGCTTATCCATATATCATGTAAATATCTTACTGTATTTAACTAGCACATTCATTTGAACCCCCTACCTTCACTTTGCGAGTGTGCAGATACCTTTACTTTACCATCCTTCTAAACCTTCATCATTGGTCAGTTTCACAAGCTGCTCCTGATTGGGTATTTTTAGGAACTGTCCATTTTCAACCAAGCAGTGATACGGACCCTGCAATGACACTGTACCTGGTATTTCCAAACACACTACCCTACTACTAGCATGCCAGTGTTACTGCTGCTATGGATCACCTGGTTTTGTGGACAAATGGGCTACAGTCTGAATTGTAGACCCATGATGTGGATCTTATTAAGTGGCCAGCGAGTGAAGAACATAGATGAGGACTCTAATAAAGTGGACAGTGAGTGTAGACAGGTGGGATCATGACACTATGGCCCAGAACTGAGAGAGGAATGCATCTGTGTTATTCTTCTAAGAGGTGACTGCAGACTGAGTTTACCAGAATAGGAGGTGCTAGTCTCCAAACCGCAGTGCTTATGAGGAAGTAGATGACTTTGGAGAGGTTTAGGGAAAGAGCTGAATGCTATTACAGTGAACTAAGCTATTTCACACTTTTCCGAGAACAAAAAACCAAGCCAAGTGGACTCAGGCATGCGAGAAATCTGAATAGATTTTAATCTGCTTATCCAATATTTCAGCAGGTCATAACATCAGCAGGCTTTTTCTAATTCAGCCCAACTCTAGCCTTCACTTCCTCTTTCAGCATTTGGTGTAGAAGCCATGCCCTGGACTTTATCACTGAACACTATAATGGACCAGGCTGTCAACTGCCTGATCTAGAATCAGCTCTTCCAGGCCATGTAAATCACACTCATTATAACAACAACAAAAAACCTGCTCTCAGCCTGGTGCTCCTGAGACATTTGATATGACCAAACTGCCTTTAACTGAGCTCATTTTGCCTGCTAAGTAGCTGAGCTATGCTGAGGAGCTGAAATGCTGTGTTACAGTGTGACCGGGATCAAAAAGCCCAGTAGCTGCTAAAACTCAGGCCAGTCTGACTGCACAATCAGAAGACCACAGAGAGTTCAGCTCAACCACAAATGCAGAAGATCCATCAACCCTTAGCAACACCAGCTTTTCATCCATTCATCCATCCTTCAATCAATCCATCCATCCAGCAATACATACATCCAGCAATCTATCCATCCACCCTTCCAGCCATCCATCCATCTATCCATCCATCCTTCCATAAAACTGGCAAGAACAAGTATGCATAAATCTGGGGTTTTTCTCAAACCACAAAACTTACAATCAGGCAATGTATTATTTTGATTTTGGCTGATCTGTATTTTAATTTAATGAGGTAAAAAGCCAATTGCCTCTAACTTTCATTTGAGCACTTTATATTATTCATATTACGTAAAAAAAGCAACTCTGAGTCAAAAATGCTAGTTTGGCTCATACATAGCTCAGTCAAGACCACTCTTCTTGAGTACCATATTTGTCCAAGATCGGGAATAGTTGAGTCTAAAACAAGACCAAGTCTAAAGAGGTTTGAGTCCGAATCAAGGCTGAGTTCAACTGAGAGAAACAGAGTTTGGTTTTGTCAAATAATGTTTTCATTTGCCATTATCGGTTTTGGCATGGTGGGTCCTCAGAAAACTGTTACTATCAGATACACTGTTATTAAAGACAGCTGGACTCTTGAGACCAACTACAATATTTGGCGAGTCCAAGAGAAGTCTGACACCTTGGAAATAATGTCCAGAGATACTTAAACAGCAAATATGGTCATTATCATTGTGACTTCTTTTTAAAGAAAGTGCTGGAGTGGGTTTCATTAAGCCCACACAAGCTTTGTTAGTCTAGGGCTAATAAAAATCTGTAAAAAAAATCTGCTAATGAAACTGTAAAGAAAACTGAACTGTGATTGGCTATAAAAATCATATTAATTGCATCCCTACTTACTGAAATCTATTAAGAGTTTATGAGTGTGTGTTAGGAGTGTTATAAAAGCTTAAACGTTGTTCCAATACCTTTCACACCCCATGTCATAATATTAATAAAATAAAATTCATTATCTTAGGATACACTGGGACATACAAACAAGCTCCAGTTGTGCAAAATCTATAAATATTCTATAATTCTATAATATATGTATATACAGTATTATGTGAAATGTAATTTTCCTGTTGTTTTATATAAATTACAGGTATAAAACATGAGAATTAAGAAAATTGCTCAGTGTTTCGGCATAAAATGTAACTACACATCAATGTTTGCTGAAAATATTGTGTATTTTTTCCCATGTCCTAGACAGACTGTGTTAACATTTTTTCAATTACAAAATCACCAAAAGTTATTTATCAAGGGGTGCCCAAACTTTTGCATTGTAAATAATTATATCATTATAATCACATCAAATGCAAATACATCCAGCAGTTGTTATAGGTGCTGCTTTTACCTGTACAGTGCACCTGCGGATCTCTCTGTCCTGCCCAGAGCATCTGTATGGCTGAAGGGGTGGCGGAGGGGGAGCCCAGCCAGGCCCTGCCTCTCTCTCCTGGAGCTCATTCCAGGCACCGGGGTTGTGCATGGGCTGGCTGTAAGGGGACCGCTCCTGTGGGGTGTGTGGTCGATGAAGAGGTGTGGAGAACATGGGTGGGGCACGGCGGGTGATGGATCTCTCTCTCTCCCTCTTTTTCTCATGTGTAGCTGGTTCTCTCTCGTCCTCTTCTCTGGGACTCATTTCTGCTATTCTCCCGTCATCTTCCTTTTCCTTTTTCTTCTTTTCCAGTTTTCTCTCCATTTCAGCCTCCAGAGGCACAGTGATGTTGCCGTGGCGGCGAGTGTGTCGTGCATGCCGGTGGAGGGGGAGAGAAAACGGAACCCTGCCATAACCAAACTGTCCTGGACGGATAGAGGAACCAGATCTGAGAGAGAGAGAGAGAGAGAGAGAGAGAGAGAGAGAGAGAGAGAGAGAGTAAGAACAAAATAAACAATGTAATTTTCAGGAGATATTAGACAAACCTAAATGTCTCCTGCTCTTAAGCCCTAGGCACGCGCTAGGGACATTGTTGAGATACTTTTACATGTAATGTTCAGACTTTTTCACACATGTAACCTTTATTAAGTATTTACCTGGAACAGGAGCATTCATATAGCCAGGAAAAATCTATTAAACAAGACATAACGTTTTTAGTATGAATGGCCTACAGATCCTTAATTCCTGATCCACATGTAAAAATACCAGCACTGTGTGTTTGCATGTGGATCAGGAATTAAGGAGCAACTTTTTCCCATGTACAGTAAACCCTGAAAACTTGACTGTAAAATCACAAATGGTCTGCTTTGGTGACAATCCTGCATCAATTTTGCACAGCAGCAGTCATGCAAACATGCAGGTAGGTTTTCCGCTACTGTCTAGAATTATGAGCAAACCCTCAAAAAACTACACAGAAATCTGAAAAAACAAAAGTGTCTAGTCTATACTTTTTTCATTAATTTCCCAGATATTGCACTAGGTCTGGGGGCACAGTGGTGCAGTGTTAGCACTCTTTTTGGGTAAAGTTTGCATGAGTTTCCACTGGGTGCTTTGGTGTCCTCACACTGTCCAGGGGTTTGGTTTAGGTTGCCTGGCTACTTTAAATTGCCCATAGGTGTGAGTGTGTTTGTGAATAGTTGTCTATCTCGATGTTGCCCTTTGATTGGTCAGCCTCCTTTCTGGGTTGTACCCTGCCCATAGTCAGCTGGGATCAGCTCCAGATTCCCTGACCCAAATTGGATAAGTGGTTTGGAATATTAATGAATGAATGCATGTACTTGGTCTCCAGGTCTATTGTTTCTGGTAAATAAAAATGTCAGCTTTGCCAGGGTTACGAGTGTTACAATATAAAAGGGATTTAGGCAACAATCGGTTTGGCATCAGTTTAATTTTTAACATTTAGGAGCTGCAAGAGTTTTATATTTCAGTGTTTCCCCAGTACTCTAGCTAACCTAAACCACCAGAGGCCCTTGGGCATAAGAGCTTATCCCATAAAATATGATACATTAAGAGTTCATCACTGCAAACAATGGAATAATCTTTTTTATTAGATTTTTAGGAAAACAAAATTTCTGATGTCAATAAATATTAGCAATTGATATCTTGCAATGTTTTTCAAATGGATGGTATAATATTTTGGAATCTGCTGTTCTCCATACTTTTGGCCTGTTTCTATATATTTGTTAGCGGTTATCTGTGAACTGATGACTCAATCAGTTACACTCACCTCCTCACAGAAGCTGGATCCCTACTAGTGGAGACAGACCTCCTACTCCCGCCTCCTCCACCTCTTCCTGCACTGTGATTGGGTGGCCGTCTGGAGGCTCTGCCCAACTGACTGTATGGAACAGAAGAAGATGATGAAGGAGAAGAAGAAGGTGAACGATAAACAGAAACTGGCTGCTGACTGGACGGTGGGAATTCTGGCCGGTAGAACGGAGGCGTGTGATTGGGCTGTTCTGAACCAGGCCCTTCAGGTGGACCCCGGTACAGGGGTAATCCAGGATTCTGGTTGGCAGGAAGCGAAGGAGAATAAAATGGAGGCCTGTCAGCCCTCCCACTACCATAAGGAGGCGGCTCATTCCCAGGATGAATTGAGGGATAGAACGGCCTGACCGCAGAGATCATAGGGCCGTGACTTGAGGCACTTGATGGCAGGTAGGCTGGTCCACTCCAAGGCTGTCGTGGAGGTTGGGGCGGTGGCATACATCGTCGTTGCCTCTCTGATACGCCTGCACCACAACTCAGGGAACATTCCGCCCAGTCACTCCATGGACCCCACACACCCTCGAGCCCCTCCTCTTCCACTTGTCGAGAGCGTCGACCTGAAACCTAGGAAAAAAAGTGACATATGAGCGACTTTCATTGCCTTCAAAATTTTTGCCACTGGATTAGAAATTTATGACACTATTTGCTGATCAAAATTTTGTAAGCATGGAATTATCTTGGATACAAAATAATATGACTTGAGTAGAAGGCAGAGCAGGATCTGGATCCACAGTTAGCCATCCGGTTCTCTGGACCTTGAAACCAATGTCCGGTGCAGGATAGTTAACTGAACTGTTGACATAACTTGCCAGATATTTGTCAGTCCCTGTATGAGTTGGATTAGATGTGCTGAGCAGAACGAACTGTGCAGGATGGTGGGCTGAAGTGGGTCTCAGGGCAAAAATAAATAAAACCAGTTCTATTTACCAGATACCACAGAATTTGGTAATCACAGAGCCACTCTTAGATGTTTTTTTTTAATTTTAGACCTCTTTCTAACCATACAATGGTTCATGCCCCAAACAATCTGTAGTCAGAAACACAAAAGAGCCCCAACATTGACACTACGTGCCTAATATTGCTTAGGTCCCTCTCATTCTGCCAAACAGCCCTGACAGTGGTGCACTGTGTATTATGAGACCTTTCTATCAAAGCCAGCATTAACTTTAGCTACAGCCCAAGTTCATTTCAGTTCCTCAGTGGGACTGAACCACACAGGCTAAACATGGACAAACATGACCTGTTGCCAAATCCCCAGATGTTTGTCTTTCCTTTAATCACTTAGGGTATTAACCACTGCACACCAGGAACACCCAACCAGACTTGCTTTATGGCAAATACTCTAACCATCACAGTTTAGCCAAGTGGCTCAGATACTAAACATGAACTTCCACCTGCTGCCTTATTTATCCCACACTTTGTCAGATGTAATTGTAATGAGATGGTCAATGTTATTCACGTCTCCTGGTTTTAATGCTATAGCTGATCAGTCTATAGAAGCACCATGCTTCATTCCAGACAGCTGGAAACAAGCTTCACAGTTCAGATAAAAAAACACAAATACAAGCAATGTCAAGTACAGAGCCACAAGGATGAAAGCCAGACATGAAAACATGCCCCATTATAGGGTGTACAAGTTTGAACAAATGCCCTCCTCCCTACACCTCACGCCATTGACAGCTCACTTATGTAATTATGCAGCTATTATCAAACTAAAACATAGACACAAGTAGTGTCACTACATCTATGGAGTTAGACTGATGGAAAACACAAGTTAACATTTGTACCATTTTAAATAGAAATGAGTGTTTTCTTCATCAGCTTGCATGAACATGTTAATGACAAACCTGGCTAATATTATAAGGATAATCAACAACACAACTAAATAGTTGGGATACTGGAACTAACGCCAAAACCCCAGTCTTTTTATTCCCTTGCTTTGATGAAGGCAAAACATTGTCAGGACTTTGAAGATACTTTGATGAACATGAAAAATATGAACACATTGTCCTAAAGTATTAAAAAACAGTTGTGTTATGCTGCATTACTCTGAAAAGAAGGTTGTGTGTCCCTAACCCCTTAATGGTCAGTGTGGATACACACCATTTTATTTAATGACAAATAAGGGACTGAAATTTCTTGCCCATGTGCGGGGCTGACGGGGCAGGAAAGAAAGGATCTGCCGAACAAAAGTTTCCATTCAGAGGAAAAACACTCCAAAACAGTAGGGTCAAAGTTCACCTCTGATCCGTCCAAATCTCAGCTCGGGCTACGTCACATTGAGCCAGTGTTCATGAGTATGTGTGTCACACAGAGAAAGACAAAAAAGAGAGCTAGAGCAACACAGAGGAGAGAAATAGAGAGAGAGACAGACAGACAGAACTATAACAGTTCTGTTATATGTATAACATTGGGTTAGTATGAGAAAGGTTAAAATATGTGTGTGTGTGAGTTTGTGTGTGGATATGTGTGTGTGTGCGTGTGTGTGTGCATGTGTGTCTGTAACAGCCTCAGAAAAACACAACTATTACTAATGTGTGGAAATGTGTGAGTCATACAGGGTAACATAGAAGTGGTCACACACACGCTCATACACACACTCACACACCCACCCACACACACACACACTCTCTGAATAACACACATAATTTCAACTACTCTCTACAAACAAACACGCAAGCACACGCTCTCCTGGATTCTCAGAACCACATCAGTACACGTACCAGTACCCAACCCTTCCACACCCCACCCCCACCCCCACCCCCTGTCAAGGCCACAGAAAGAAAGACGTCTACTCTTGAGGGAAGGCCCTACACTAGATGCTGGAACATTGCAGGAACGATTTGGTTGCATTCAGCCACAAGAGCATAAGTGAGGTCAGGTTCTGATGTTGGATTCTTAGGTCTAGACTTCAACTCTGCTTCAGCTTCCAAAGATAATCAGTTTCTCCACCGTGCTTTGCTTCACAACACTCCTAAGAAACAAACTCTTGATCCATGAAACAATGAAACACAGAAACACACTGTCCTACCACAGCTATTATATATATATATATATATATACTTTATACTATATTATATATACTTGGACAGGTATGAGCAGCTTTCCTCCGAGCCAGGAAGAACTCTGGCTGCCATCCCAGTCATCTACCAAAAAATCCTGCAGATCTGTACTTCAGATGATTAGGAGACATTAACCACTCCTGGCCACAGAGGTTGCTCTCTCTAACTCTCCCTAACTCTCTCACTCACTCTCTCGCTCACTCTCTCACTCACTCTCTCACTTACTTTCTCTCTCTCTGAAATCTCTCAATTTTTTATTTTTAGAATTCTGATGCTTGTTGGATCCATAACCTTTCCCAAATTCCCTCTATTAAGATCCACAGAGAGCCAGTATCAGATACAGCTTTTATTCTGGTTCTCATATCTCTGTTCTTGCTCCACAGAGGTGGACTGATCTGTATCTCTTTAAACAGTACCTAGAGTTTACCTATTTCATGGTAATATCTGTCAGTACTAATTCCGATTAATAAACAAATATAAACCTTATTAATTAGGACTGCGTCTGCCTGGATTAACCTTACAGAGAAAAATTTATTTTCATATGTACAGGTTTACAGCACAGCAAAACATTTTAGCACATATTTACCAGCACCTAAGCCTTCTGCACTTCTGCCCACTGCAATATTCTCTGGATATTTATAATTGTTCTAGAGTCAATGTACACCCATTGATGTAATTGGCAGGATTAAGTATTTTTAGGCATCAAAAGGAAATTGAATAATCTAGAAATTGGTACATTGCTATTTGAGATAAAAGGAAACAGCTTTGCATGGTTAAACACACAAACTACAAGAAAGTTACAGTCCAGTTGTGGAAGCTCTCACGCACACAACATGAACCTGGCACTGAAACACTTTAGCTGTAGTGCTTCATGTGCACACACATATTCACACACACACACACACGCACACGCACGCGCACGCACACACACCCTAGCAGACCTGACCAAAAATCTCTATAATGGAAAAAGTTGTTCATATTTGCTGTTTTAAGAGGCAATTACAGTGCTAGCGTGTGTATCAGTGTGTGTGTTTGTTTGGACTCAGCACAGTATATACAGTGTGTGTACAGTACCAGTGCCTCTACAGACCATAACTAAGCTTATGCTTTAATGGCTCATCTGTATTGTTGTGTCTCTTCAGCCTTAGAAAAGAATGTGCTCACTTTGCTCGCAGAGAACACGAGAGACAAGCTGCAACTGCCCAGCTTGAACTCGCAATGGGTGGATCTGCTCTTAAAAATCAAGAATGCAATGTCTTCACTGCAACAGTATTTCCCAATAATAACAATTACCACACACACACACACACACACACACACACACACACACACACACACACACACACACACACACACACACACAC
>JBBIGC010079325.1:0-10462 GCA_037576955.1 Lepidarchus adonis
GGGGAGTTTTTCTGCCACGATTTATGGCTTTACTGTGTGTGTGTGTGTGTGTGTGTGTGTGTGTGTGTGTGTGTGTGTGTGTGTGTGTGTGTGTGTGTGTTTTTTTTACTTGACTTGTAACTGGAGGACCCCCTGTATAAAATTTCCACCTTCATTCTTTACATCATATAACTGCACTCAGCACTTACCAAAAAATTTAACTTTTCCCCGACTACAGCATTGTTTTTTTAGATTTGAAGGAAGATTTCAATATTTTATCGACCTTATCTAAATCTTCTAAATCTTTAACATGCAGTAAATCACAATGGTAAATAATTTTAACACATCTTCTCATACCTATTGTCCCATATTTTGCCCATACAGACTGCTGTCTTAAATTGATCATTTTATTCTGTTAAGATATAGGAATATACGTTTATATATAAAGTAAAGGACCTGCCATTCTAATCCAGCATGGTGGCTGTAGGCACTTTGTTTATCTAATATCTTATTGGTTATATTGGTTTAATGTTAATTTGTCAGTGTTTATTTATTGTTTTTCACAGTGCCGACGATAAGTTTGACTCCACGTTTAAGACCAACGTGCTGGTGAACTCCAGCGGTTACAGCACTTACATTCCTCCAGGTCAGTCTGCTTCTTCTGTTTCCTACTCAGATATGCTGGAGGCATCCACAGTCATTCTTATTACTATCTTTGATATTTGATATAATTCTACAAACAGAACATTTTGAATTAGCATACTGACCAATAACTGATGCTTTAATGTTTCTATGAATAACTTGTTCAATAATAGTAATGCAAACTAATCTTTAATCATGCCACGTCAAAGATTTGGAAGATTATGACTAGAGGAGCTTCAGTACAATAATAAGCAAAATCACACCATTAATGCTAAAACCAGTCAGCACCGCTGTGAGAACGGTCAGATTAGAATGTGTGCTTTTCCCCTACTGTGCATGAACTTTACATCATCCCATGTTTTATAACTTCAAGTATCCCACTTGTTATGAATCCCATCGTGTGAGAAAGACTTAGAAATATCTGCAGCATTTATGATGTTTAAATTAAAATGATGTGCATAAATAACTGATATCTTCATTGCATAATGCAGAGGTAGGGAAAAATGAAATATCTCTGTGATATTTGGGAAATGACTTTAAAGAGGACACACCTGTGGTGCTCTTTAATTATAAAGAGGTGGTTGACTCTCATATATTTGTAGAGCATGCACAGAGGACCACATTATTATTATTATACTTGGCCTTTTATTTATTGAGGAAAATACCGTTTTCTCTGCTTACTTTCACAACATATACTATTGGGACAAGGCCATTTTAAAACATAACCAATATGAACTTGCTTCTCTCAAGAGTTCACGAGTTCTGATTTCTTCTGATGCAAATAATTGATCAAATTAAGGATTCAGGACAAACCGTACAGGTCTAGATAGTAGTAAAATAGTGAAACGTGCCCAAACATGATGCTGCCTATAGCATGTTTCACAGATGGGATGAGGTTTTAAAGATTAAGTTTTACTTTCTCCACATAATGTTCATTGTTTAAATGAGGAAATTCTGTTTTGTATTTTAAGTCTATGTTGGTGCACAAAACATTTTTCCCAATAGATTTCTGGCTTAACATGGAAAACATGATATAGATAGATAGTAGATAGTGTTCTTGTTTGGTGTCCTCCTGTTGAACATTAACATGGGCCAATGTGATTGAGGCCTTTAGATGCCACCCTAGGTTCCTTTGTGACCCAGAATGTTAAATGCCTTTCTCTTGGAGTTTTCTTTGTTGGTTGGCCAGTGGTAACAGTGGTTGGTTCAAATTCTTTGAGATGGTTTTGTGACCATCAACGCTGTTTATGCCATGATACACTTCACTTCTGACGTGAGTAAAGCAGGGTGCCCACTCATTACTGTAGTTTCACTTTCCAATTAACTGCTAATCAGTAATAAAAATGTAATAAATACTTGACTTAAATGTAATATTCTTGTATTTGTATAATGTGGTTCTCTTTTTCTACTTCTATGTACGATTATTAAAATCTGATGTTTTATGTCAGATTTATACAGATGTATCACAAATGTACTGTGTAGGAAGTATGTTTGCAGTTGTTGCAGGAACGTTTTTCTGGTATTTCAGAATTACAATGACAGCATTCAGAGGTGTACAGGGAGTAAACTGCAGTGCAAATACTTTTCAAACATTTTACAATTTCTACTGAAGCAAATACAACTGCTTTAGATACAATTTCATCATTAAAGAGCACATTGACTTTAAATATACTTGTACGCACGCACGCACACACACACACACACACACACACACACACAGACAAGCACACACACACACACACACACAGACAACCACACACACACACACACACACAGAAATTTTTTTTAATGTATAACATACAGTATGCTGTATAAGGATGATGTGCATGTGTGTGTGTGTGTGTGTGAGGGAGAGAGCGGGAGGAAAATTCTCATGGTTAATTTAGTTGCTATGTTTATTCATTAGGGAGAAATGGAGGGTGGGGGTGTAAACAAAGTTTTTTCCTAATGCAGTGGTCTGGCTTGGTGCCAAAGACTCACTCTCTCACACTTGAATCCAAATTAGGGTTGCCCTCTTATTTATGCCATGGTTGGCATCACAGGACCTCATCTTCTTTTCTTTTTTAAGGGACATTTCAGGGAAAATGTTTGTCTTTTGGGCTGTTTGTGTTGGTTTGAACTTGACAGTGTTAGATTGTAGCTGATAAAAATTGTTGGAATGGAGATATGATTAAGACCAGATCATCAATTATGAATTTATTTAACAAACATTTCTTTAATCATTGGATTATCACTGTAGAGCATCCAGCAGTAGTTGGCCATAATCCTCTCATTCCAGAAACCTTGGTAGTGATGTGCAAACGTTCTCCTTTTCCGTCCTCCTCACTCACCATACCTGGATCTTCCAGAAAATGAAGAAGTAGATTCTCAATTACATGCGACATCCTAGTTTCTATTTTCATAGATGCAGGAGGATTGTGGCTCACAGTGCCATTTGAATGCATTTAGTTACCAAATATCATTAGCTTCATAAAAACTATAAATGCTAAAGAAAAACTAAATGAAATGAGCATGACACTACAAGACCCGCATACAATCATCATCTTGTGTTAGTGTTAGTAAGGGACTCACTGATGCTGGACTTAAAGAAAACCTGCCAGAATGTGTGATTGTATTTTGTCTGATCATTAAAAAAAAAAAAAAAAATTCTCTGACACAGCCAGTGTGAGAACTTGGAATGACATCCCTGTGGTTTTCTGTCTGTTTTATTTTTCATGCTAGCTTATGATCTGCTCAGATTTGCTTTAGCTTTATTTTGCAGTTGCATATTTTGCATCGTACGAGATCATTTGTCCTAGCTTTTCCCATGTTCTCTCATGCGACATAGCCTACTTAGATTGTCTTGAAGAAGACAGGAACAAAATCCATTTTTTACCTCAGGATTAGAGATCAGAGATGTTCCACAAAACACACTGTCCTTCATATTTCATCAAGAGCTGTTTTTTCTCTCTGCTAAGCCACAAATCTTTCTCCCGCATCTGCTTATCCCTCTGGTTTTCTCTTTGCCCTCATGCCTACCTGCCCACTCCAGCAGCTTCTCCCTGGAGGAATCCATTTGGGCTGAGTGCGCAGCGGTGCTGCTAGCTTGCTAGCCTTTTCATTGATTAGCTTCTGATTTGAGTCACACGACTTCCCAAAGGCTGAATCAATCAGCGGCTGCAGAAATCTAACAAAATGCCGCCGGGCATTGCGGCTTTGAGGTTTGGAAGGAAGGAACTGTGGTTAAATCTTGAAGTATTGATCAGGATCAAAAAAGCCTTTTCTACATGTTAGAAAAAGGCCTAATTGTGTCTGGTTCAGGAAGGTGCTGCCTGCCATTCTGAAATCAGAAGAACCTGAACAGAGTAGGAAGAATGGGGTGGAAGTTCATTACAATTCTAACAGTGGACAAAAAGTATTCAATCATAAAAGTAGAAAAAAGAAAGAAAGATTTGAGCCACATCAATTCAAATCTCACAAAACAAGAAACAAAATCAGTATTATCCTGTTATTTGAAGGTTTAGATCAATGCTCTTCTTGTTCCAAACTGTGTTTTGTGGCCTTGAAGCATCTTAAAATGGATCAGAGATGAGAGGAGGTGTCAGTGTTGTGTGCCAAAGAGAGGATTAGAGGTTCAACACGGAGGTGAATTATTCAGGAGATGTCCAGGCCTGTTTAGAGCACCGCACTCATTAGATGGGACCCATCCAGTGAGATAAGTTACTGGCCTGAAAAATGAGTTAATTGCTTGTACAGATTAAGGAGAGTTTAACAGGGCCTGTTGGGTTATGGTCTGATCTGTGGAGATTAAGTCGAAATTCATGATTCAGTCAATTAATCAGTGACAAAATCGATGGATCTGTGACTGATGATGGGCAGTGTTCCTGGAGTGTTCTTCAATAACGCTCCTACAAACAATGGTTTTGTTTATAATGGGGTTAATTAGGGTTTCTGTGAAGTAGACAATTTAACCCCAAAGAAAAATAAACATATTTTGTCAAGTTTTGATAATGAATGAACCAATAGAAATGCTCTAAATGATTTTTATTTTAACTTACATTCGAAAAAAAATGCTTTTTCCTACTCCTGAAGATACTTGAAATGTTAATTATAAATTAATTATTGTAGTGTTTTGGGAATAATGAGTAAAGCTGAAACAAAGAATCACTATTTAATACACTAGGAATTTGATGGACATTGTGTGCTCAGTATTATTTTGCAAAATGAAGAGTCAAATGCCACTGCAGAATATTTGATTATTAGTATGTAAAAACAATTTTATTATGAAACTAATTTTAATTATATAATTACTTTCTAAATTTGAAATAATGGTGAAATACAATGTAACTGTAGTAATGTAATCTAGACTAATAAATCTTTAAACTAAATCCTTTAGACTAGGGGTGCTCACACTTTTTTGGCTTGCGAGCTACTTTTAAATTGACCAAGTCAAAAAGATCTACCAACATTAAAAATGCTAAAAAAATTTGAGAGAGAGAGAGAGAGAGAGAGACTGAGACTATATATTTAAAATATATATTGTTTATCTTGCATAGCAGCATGAACATGTTTGGCTCAATTTTTTTTGTTTTGGTTTTGGTTTCTTACTTGGTTCAGGCCCCCACTCGTTTTTACTCCCTTTCTTTAGAAGTAAATAAACCGTTAGCCGCTAAATAGGTGACTCTGCTGAAGATTTGCACTCGCGCGCACGGTCGACCGAGCATGCGCAGTGATGCTTGTTACAACTGATGACGCTTCATTGGCTGTTCTGTATGTCAATCAACTCCAAATGCCACAGTGGGGATGGATGATTGGCTCCATCTGTACTGCAGTGTTTTCTGTGGCTCATGGATCATTCGCTTTTACACTGTGTTGTCTCACATGCGCGGTAGTTTATGTTGAATGGCAGGACACTGCGATCGACTACCGATGTCTTCGAGATCGACTGGTAGCTCGCGATCGACGTATTGAGCACCCCTGAGTTCCAGGCCCATTCTAGTCCTATGATCGTGCATGAAGATTTCAAGATCAAATGGTAATTTATACATTCTGGCTTTTATTGTGGAAAGAGGGTTTTCCTGGTTTGCAAAAATGGTGCCAGTGCTTTATCATGTAGCTCATTATTGACAGAAAAATGTATCAGTCAAAATCAGGACCCTCTCTAATTTCTTCATATTCTTTACAATAGCTAATCATAAATGAGAGCTTTATATAGACATTAAATATCGTTCTATATTTTTATAACTTGATTTTTAAGTCTGTCTGGTAACCTAAATGTCAAGAACAAAAATCAATTGAACAAGCTAGTAAAGATAGTCAGTAGGATTACAGTACAGCAGCAATCTAGCAGCAACCCATACTTTAGAATTGTGTTTAAAATTGAAGTCTTTCAGAAAGCAATCCCTCAGGTCTCCGTAATGAAGACTTTGAATTGACACACGGTGCTTGTGGCAGGGCATCCAGGCATCATAAAATACAGGACAATACAGTCAGTCAGTCAGTCAGAACTGGAAACAACATCTCCAGCACCACCACAATGAGAACTGGTGTTCCACAGGGCTCAGTGCTCAGTCCATTGTTGTTCACTTTATAACTCACAACTGTGCAGCAATGCACAACTCAAATCACTAACTTCACTGATGAGGTTCTAATCAGAAAATACAATGAATCCACATACGGGGAGAAGGTGCAGCGACCAAAGTCAGCAACCCGTCTCTGATTGTGGACCAAGCAAGAGATGTTTGTTGAGTTTAGGAGCACTACAAGGATCCACTCTCTGCTATGCCTTCTAAATCGTGGAAATAAAGACCCCCAAATTAGTGTTCACCTGCCTGAGAACTTCACCTGGTCCCTTAACACCAGCTCCATAACCAAGAAAGCCCAGCAGCATCTCCACCTCCCACCAACAATTCTAATAACCTTTTACAGAGGCACTATTGAGAATCTCTTGAGTAATTGCATCACTGTCTGGTTCAGAAATTGCGCTGTCATGGATTGAAAGTCCCTGCGGTGGATAGTGAACAGATTGAAGCAGTGGTCAACTGAAAAGTTTATCCCCTCCATCATGGACATTTTCACCACACATTGCGTCTGCAAAGCCATAAGTATTGTGGATGACCCGACACACCCCTCACATGAACTGTTCTCCCTCCTCAAAACATTTGGGCATCCACTCCCAGAAGGTGTAACAGCTTCATCCCACAAGCAATAAGCCTCTTAAACACACACACGCACGCACACACACACACACACACGCACGCACACACACACACACACACACACACACACACACGTTCCATATGTTTGAAAGTTTTTATCCGTAATGTGCTGAATGGGATCTTGTGCTCTGATTTATTCACAGACTTGAAAGGTAGTGAAATTGATGAAGCCGCACAGATTCACAATAGCCAATTATCCACTGTCATTTAGAGAATACTCTCCTTTGGGCAAAAACACCTAAACACATTCAGCTGTTTTGCAAACGCTGTTCTTTACAATGGCAGTAGCAGGAAACAACAGAAAAGTGTGATCATTTTTGAAAAAGACAAATTTCACACCTTGTTCAGCTTGAGCAATGCGCACATTGTATAGTTTCACATTCAGAGACATTTTCATTTCCTGCTTTTCTTCACTTTTGACCATAAAGAAGCTGGTGAAGTAAATATTAATCTCAGTTCTCACTATTTGAGCTTCAGTGGAGATATGTAAATCTGATACGCTTTCACAGTGGGACTCATTGTAATGAAGCCGACCGATGGGGTCACCATGAACACTGGGAAAGGGACTGTCATGCACACAGGCTGAAAGACTGCACTCTTGAATATCTCTTTTTAGAGATATCCTTCGGTCTTAAAATGTTCTTTGGTATGGAATTGCATTCAGTCATAAGAAATATCAATAAACATTGAATTTTGCCACAAATATTCGTCTTGAAAAATACCCTTGAACTGTTCCACATTTTGTCGTTTCACAACCACAGACTTCATTTTTATTGGAATTTTATGTGATAGACCAACACAAAGTGCCTAATTTTGAAGAGGAAGGAAAAAGATACAGTGGAGAGAATAAGTATTTGACACATTTGTATCAGTAAGGGCGTTTCTAAGTGGCTATTGACACAAAATTTGCACCAGATGTTGCCATCAAGCCAAATATTGAATTCATGCAAAGAAATCAGAATATTTAAGTAACAAGTTGAGTCTTAATAAATAAAGTGAAATGACACAGGGAATAAGTATTGAACACACTTTATTTAACACTTTGTAGAAAAGCTTTTGTTGGTGATTACAGCTTCTAGACGCCTCTTGTATGGAGAGACCAGTCGTCGGCATTGCTCAGGAGTGATTCTGGCCCATTCTTCCACACAAACACTCTTTTATGAACTTTGATCTTCAGTTCTCTCCATAAATGTTCTATGGGATTTAGGTCAGGTTATTGACTGGGCCATTCAAGCAACTTGATTTTCTTTCTTTGAAACCAATTGATTGTTTTCTTGACCTTGTGCTTGGGATCATTGTCTTGCTGAAATGTTCACCCTCTTTTCATCTTCAGCTTTCTGGTACTGTAGATGCAGAAGATTCTTATCCAGAATGTCCCGGTACATTTCTCCATTCATCCTGCCTTCAATAATAGGAAGTCTGCCAGTACCCCTTGCTGAAAAACCCCAAACCATGATGTTTCCACCCCCTAGCTTAATTGTTGGTATGGTGTTATTGGGGTTGTGGGCAGTGCCATTTCTTCTCAAAACGTGGTGTGTTTGGAGAAGAAAGAAAAAAAGTTAAAATTTGCTTTCATCTGATAATACTATAGTCTCCCAGTAATCCACAGGCTTCTCCAAATGCTGTTTCGCAAACTTTAACCGAGTCTCAACATGCTTTTTATTCAGCAATGGAGTCTTGCGTCGTGAGCGGCCATGGATGCCATGACGGTTCAGTGCATTGCTTATGGTTTTCTTTGAAGCAACAGTACCTGATGATGCAAGGTCTTCCAAGTTCTGCCAGAGTGGTTCTTCACTCTTGAAGAACTCTCCTGATTATTCTTTGGATTCTACAGACAGGAATCTTACATGGAGCACCTGATTGTGGCCAGTTTATGGTGAACTAATGCACTTTCCATTTCTGGATAATGGCCCCTACAGTGATCATAGGAACATTCAGCATTCTGGAAATGCTCCTATAACCATTCCCATCAGAATGCTTTTAAAAAATAAGATTATGAATATCTTGGGAGAGTTCTATGCTTTTACCCATCATTAAGTTTTTCCTGTGCCTCCTGGGTAATGAGAAGCCTTTATAGGCATCAATCAGAACTAAAGCAGCTGATATCAATTAGTACTGATAGGAGGCGGGGTTTCTCTCTCAATACTGACATATTTTGGGTGAGCTCCTGGCTTTCAATACCATTTTGCACCATGTTTTCTTCATGTGATCAATACTTTTTCCCTGTGTCTTTTAACTTTATTACACAAAATGCAATTTATGGACAAATTTATGTTTACATGTCTTTGCATGAATTAAATACTTGAGTTGATATTGACATGTGGTGCGAAGAAATACCCTCACTGGTAAAATGCTGATGTGTCAAATATTAATTCTCCTCGATGTACATGGTGTTCAACATTTTTTACATATGGCATGCATTTGTATTCAGCCCCCTTTCCTCTGATAACCCTAAATAAAATCCAGGGTTATGGCCTTAAGAAATCATCCAATTAGTAAATAATGTCCACATCTCTGTATTGTAATCTCAGGATGAATACAACTGTTCATTGAAGACCTAAAGGTTTGTTAGAAGATATTAGTGATGAAATCATCATTAAACCTACAATAGATGTCAAGGATGAAGTTGTGGAGACATTTAATGCAGAGTTAGATCACAGTATATAAAATAACATTCTCACAAATGTTCAATACATTATCCTCAAAATGGAAAGAGTATGGCACAACTGCAAATCTATCAAGACATAAACGGTCACCTAAACTGACAAGCCATGCAAGGAGAAGCCCATGGTAACTCTGGAGGAGCTGCAGACATCCACAGCTCAGGATGGGGGACTCTGCCCATAGGGCAACTATTAGTCCTGCACTCCACAAATTTGGCCTTTTCAACTTCACAATTATGCTCTACTTAGTGTTGGCCTATCACATAAAATCCCCCCCAAAAATACAACCACAAACGTGACAAAATGTGGAATAGTTGGGCTATAATACAAGGCAAGCGTATATAAAAATGTTACATAACACTGACATAACATCTAAACTATATAAATATAAATATAGATTCCAGGTGTCATATGCTGTGATGTGTTTTTGTGATTAATAAAACAGTCATAAAAATTCCTGGTAATAATAACAGCATTGTGATCAATGTTTCATGGTTGGATCTTAACAAGGTTCCCAGTAGATCTTCAGGAAAAAATAAAACATTGAGTTTAAACTGAAACATGCGGTTTCATACCTGATCAAAATCTTAAGACCACGTGCCTTTAAAAGACCAAATCTGTGGAGAACTTTGCTTTCTGTTTGGGGGGTTACAGGGTTTTTGGAGGTGTGGTCCTAAAATAATTTTTTGCTGTCATAGCTATAGATGTTCCATAATGCTGGCCATCTTCAGAGCTGTTTCATTTTTATTTCGAGTCTGAAGAGTTTTTTTCTAAAGCACGAGAGCAGCTATGAAACGAAAAGCTGAGCGCTGTCTATCAACTGTGTTTGTGTGTTTGACATTTAGTCACAGTGCATCACTGAGCTGGGATGTTGGTTTAGTCATGGATTTGAACTCACACTCTGTGCCCATATGTGTGTGTGTGTGTGTGTGTGTGTGTGTGTGTGTGTGTGTGTGTGTGTGTGTGTGTGTGTGTGTGTGT
>JBBIGC010079336.1:0-24912 GCA_037576955.1 Lepidarchus adonis
CACACACACACACACACACACACACACACACACACACACACACACACACACACACACACACACACACACACTGGTCATTGAAGTGGGCTAACCTCACTAATGTCTGTTTACGTATTAGTATTCTAGTACAAATGTTTAAAAACTACCTTTTCTCCAGGGGGTCCTGGGTGTCCCTTCTGTCCAGGAGTGCCACTCTGCCCCTAAAACACCAACACATTCATTCCATTTTATGAAAACATATACTAACAACAAAACCTTTAACATATTCTATAATTCATGGCCTGTGCTCTAAACCCATTAAACCATAAATACAGGCACAGAAATACAGTTCAGTACTGTACATGTCACGGAAGTCATACATACTTCTTGTCCAGTAGAACCCTTTATTCCAGGCAGCCCTATTTCACCTCTGACTCCTTTGACTCCTTTAGGTCCATGAACACCTGGTGGGCCAGGGCTCCCCTTCTCACCCTAAAACACACACAAAGTAGCCTCTGGTCATCCTATACTGAAAGCATGCAAACATGTATAAAGTGAAATTGAATGAATAAATTGTTACAGGCAGTCCTTTCATTCCAGCATGTCCATCTGACCCATTGCCTCCAACACTGCCCTAAAACAATACCCAATTGTTAAAATTAGTAGAAGTACAGAAACGTTTAATCTCATGCACCAATTAGGGCAAAGTCCTTTCTAATGTTGGAGTCAAAAACCAAAAATCACTCCATGATAAACACAGTATAAATAATCTACCTCCTCACCATCGATACCAGCAACTCCCTCCAATCCAGCTGCTCCTTTAAATCCCTGCATGAAATGAGAACAAACATACATTCATAAATGTATACAACATAGCTATAATGTGAGAAAAACACCCATTGACAGATGAATAGATCAGATGATCTGACCTTGTCACCTTTGTCACCGTGTGGTCCTGTATAACCTGCTGGTCCATCCTTACCCTGAATGACAAAATAAAAGAAGCATGACATCACCAATGATGTAATCACGGGAACTCTTCCCAGCAAACCAGTAAATCAAATGAATAAACCATACTGGGTAACCAGCCACCCCCATGGGACCTGTTGAGCCTTGGGGACCTTTGTTTCCTGGTAGCCCCTGAAGGCCAGTCTCACCCCATGGACCTATGTTTCCTTCTATGCCCTGTGAAGAAGTACAAAAATAATGAATATAGAACTGAACACAATTAAATAATTAATAGGGCAATGTTTAGTGATTTCTTACAGGTAGCCCTTGAAAACCCTTTTCGCCTGAATGTCCTTGGAAACCCTAGGGAGACCAAATTAATAAATGTCTGTGTTAAAGGGATGAAAACCTGTAAAATTTGCCATTGCTTTACTTCAGCTTAATTGCTTTTTAAATCAGCAAGTGTGTATCGGTGGGGGTGCACTGCACAGTGTCTAGCACAGTACATTAGCATACATACCGTATTTCCCCAATGATTGGCTTATACGTTGATTTTGCAAACCTGGTATTGGGTGCAGATTGCTTAAATAGGTTAATCTATCTAAAAAACACATTTGCTAAAAGTATAATTCAGTGCACAAAAAGACATTATCCCCAATTGATTAGTTGAATTTAAACATATTGTTTACTGCAGCAATGAACATTTTGAAAAGCAACGTAAAGCAAAGACAGGTCAGTGATGGGTCAGTATAAAACGTGGAACATGTAAAGCTCCATTGCTTTACCTGTTACCTTTCGTGGCAGCGTCACTCAGGGTATCTCCCCAACTTCAAATGTGAATGCATTACTTTTGAACCAGCCAGCACAGAAACGCACTCAGAGGCAGAGTTCTGTTTTGACACCTGAGCGCAATTACTGTTCCCTGTTCCCATTTCCAAGCTGCTCCAACATGCGATGCTAACCCGTACTCTCTCGCTAACAGGCTACAGCTGTCTGCTAAATACAACGCTCTTTTCACCCTTTTCCAACCACCCACCCGTTCTCCACTTCACACAGTACACAGCCCATAATGCAATGCTCCCCCCACAACACTCCACTGGAAACCGGAAACAAACAAGTTGCCAGAACTAGCATTAGTTAGCAGTTAGCCTAGCCATCATGGTTGTCCTTGATGCACCAAAATACACAGACTCTCTGTGTATTGTAAAATAAAAGCGGTTGTAGAGTGGATCTCATCTAACTGCAGCTTTACTAAGTATAACCTGACAATCTAGTTGCCATATTCTGGTAAGAAGAAGAAAAAAAAACTTTCTTTGATGCTGGAAAACGGTTCTGCACTGCTCTGTTATCATCTACATGTAAATTCTTCAGTATAAAATTAGCAACACTGAAATACAAAAATGATTAGGCTTACCTTTCTTCAAATCGAATCAGCAAACGTCAACTGTGACCTGAGCTGCTTTGCTCTCTCTAATGTTGGACGCATTTATTTCCGATATTACAGCTGTTGTGTGGAGCTTAAATTCTGCAGCGTAGTTTTTGTATTGCGGCATGATATTGGAAACTTAAATTTTTTCAGTTTAATTGTTAATGCTCAACTACGGTATAATGTCACTATCGATACAGAGTAACAAAGGCCTCCAGGGTCAAGTTAGATGCTTTTACTTCAGGTTGGTGAATTCAGTATGGCTGCAGCTAATAGCAACTCTTAGAGTTTTTAAACATAAATTAGCATTTTCTGTGGCCTACAATGTAAGACAGCCTATCGTTGGGGAAATACGGTAATTCACTGTAGTGATGAGGAAAAGTAAACAAAATCAGTACTATTTCCTTGGATGTAAAAATGTGATAATGTGTTTAATAAATGATTCTGAAGAACTAGAAGGAAGTGATGTGAAGGCTATATTTAATTGAGAACTTACTGTTTGACCAGACTTCCCTTTGGGACCCTCAGGTCCTTTAACTCCCTGTATACATGTAGATTAACAGGAATATATCAGCAGGAATAAATCAAACAAAGATTCCAGTGAATAGTACATAAGCACACTGAAGAAAGACTTAGAATAATTATGTAATTATGTAAGACCACATCAGAACACACCCACAGTCTGTTTCACAGGTAGCACACACAAAGAAAAAAAAATTACATTTTACTGTTTTCATTATTTTATTATTTTATGCAAATGAATAATTGTTATTTTTTGGTTTAATTAATATAATATAATAATGTTTGTTACATTCACCTAGCATAACCAAGCGAGCTTATGGACCTGAGCAAGCGGGCAGGTTTGTGGGTGGACTTGTGGGCTGATGATGAGGAGGGAAATCTCTATAATAATTTTCATTGCTTTTAGAAATTCCAGTGCAAATCTATAAATGGGTGGATAATTAGACTTAAAATGCTTATGCTGTGCAACTGTTTCACTCCAGGATAATGCAGCCAGATCCAAACTTTAAGGGGCCTACACTAACCAGTCGGACTCACTAGAAAAGGGACATAAACAGAATGCACAACTTTGAGGAAAAGATTTGTGCTCTCTTTACCTAGACTGTAATACATATTATTAAAATATTAACATTATGATATTTCTAAGGGAAAAAAAACTTCAGTGCTTACCTTCTGTCCTGGACTTCCAGAAAGCCCCTTTGTTCCTTGGCTTCCTTTGATTCCCTGAAGAAAACACATTAGAATTACATTACATCAAGAAGCACTTTTTGCATCAAAAAGACCTGAAACATGTGCTGCAATACAAGAATGCAAGACACTAGATTTACACTAGACTTAGGAGATTTTGCTGAACTGTAAAGGAATATAGCAGTATGGGCTAAAACGATCTGTATTTATTTCACTCAACAAGTAAGTATAACTCCATGGGGTCTTGTCACTGGTCAAAAAGGAATTGCCAATTAATCTTTTACCAGGGACAATCTGAGTCACCTCTTTTCTAATCTCTCAGACTTTTAAACTCTGACACTTCTCTCTCTCTGGAGCTCATTTTTAACAGGAGAATTTATGCCTTTCCACAAAAACTTTACACTGTAACCGTAGTTTTCTTTTGTCTAATAAAATCTTTTATATTAGTGGCGATTTCTGGAATCAGTTGGCACCATCAAGGAAATGACAAAACTTCATAACAAAGTGTCATCTCTTCAGTGTTGTCCCATTAAAAAATATAATAAAATATTTACAAAATGTGTACTCACTGTGAAATACTGTATATTGCTATTTCTCATAATAGACATTTAAATTCAAGATATTCAAGATACCCCCTGAAGTTCACTGTCAGGGTTACTAAAGAGAGATGTTTAATTATACATGTGTTTTTGCATACATCTACCATGAGATCCTTACCCTCATATCTTGTCTCCGCCACCTTAGCCCTGAACTTGTACTGTCTCGTGATTTATTCCCTGTTTACAGTGGGTTCAGAAAGTATTAAGCCCCTCTTCACCCTTTCCAGTTTTGATATGATGCAGTCTGCATTGTTGCAAAGCACAGATCTGAGGAAGGCAACAAAAAAAATTCACTGCACTGAAGGTTCCCAAGAGAACTGTGGCCTCCAAAAATCTCAACTGGAAGAAGGACTCTTCCAAGATTTGGTCGCACAGTCAAACTGTACAATTGAAGTAGTAGGGTCTTGTGAGATAGGTGACAATAAACATGATGGTCACGCTGACTGAGCTCCAGAGATCATGTGTGGAGATGGGACTAAGCTCCAGAAGTAAAACCATAATTGCAGCCCTCCACCAATCTGGACTGCTTCTCCTCTGTTCAAATCACATGAAAAAGCACCTGCAGGATTCTCAGACCATCAGGAACAAGATTCTCTGATATGAAGAAATCAAGATATAACTTTTTGGCCTCAATTCTAAATGTTATGTCTGGAAGAAACCAGGGCAGACAATCAGGTCACCTCGCTCACCTATGGTCTTCTCGCTTGATTGCTCCATTTGGCTGTGTAACCAGCTCTTTGAAGTGTCCTGGTTATGTCAAATTTCTTCAATTTGAAAATTATGGAGGACACTTTGCTTTTGGGATCCTTCAGTGCAGCAGAATTTCTGTAGCCTTCCATAGATCTGTGCAAAAATCCTGCTTCTAAGCTCTGCAGGCAGGTCCCTTATTTTCTCTGATATGCAATGTCAGTTATGAGGCCTTTTGTAGAGAGAAGTGTGGCTTCCCAAATCATGTCCAATCAATTTAATTTACTACAGATGGAGTCCAAGGTTTAGAAACAGCTCAGCAGCTAATCAAGAAAAATGGGAGGCACCTGAGCAAAATTTCAAGTGCAAAATGTCAGAATAGCCTAAATTTGACTTTGTCATCATTGGATACTAAATGTAGATTAATGAGAAGAAAATGAAACAATTGTAGCAACAGGCTGCAACATAAAATAGAAAAAGTGAAGGGGGTCTGAATACTTTCCAAACCCACTGTATCTTTATTGTTTTTATTAAAACTGAATACATGCCAGAACAAGGCTAGAAAACACAATACTGATTTATGATAATACAATGCCAGTATTACTCAATGTCATATACCTTCACTCCAGGCTTTCCAGGTTTACCAGTGAGTCCCCTAATTCCAGATTCCCCCTGAACAAAAATTCATACATCCATAAATATCTGGCTAAAGCTTGTTAATACTCGTAATATGATGAGAGGATTATAATAAATACTTACAGGTTTTCCCACAGGCCCTTGAACACCAGGAGCTCCAGATATTCCCTGCAAACCCTGCCAACAAAATTTTGACTAAAGTGAAATTAGGGTCTATGGCATACTGTCACTGCCTCAGCCTTGTCCCTGCCTCTCTTTTTCCATAGCTAGTTGCTTTTTATTTTGTTTTGGTTCTCTTTTTCCTTCCTAATCTTGCCTTCTCATCTTGCCTTTTCATACATTTAAGAAGGTAATGTGTGTAGAATCTGTTAGATTATTATTATTTAGATTATTAAGAGTATGTAAAAGGCAAAACTGTTCAGGCATAGATGACTTGAATGTGTGTAAAGGTACCAAAATTGATGCCAACCTTACCTTTACACACATTCAAGTCATCTATGCCTGAACAGTTTTGCCTTTTGCATACTCTTAATAATCTAAATAAGTCTACGTGTGGAATGGCCCCAGAGTGTTTTATTATATGTATTTGACTTAGTCAAGGACCTCCTGTACATCAAAGAAAGATTATTTCATGGAAAGTTCATGGTAATTTCAAAAAAGCAACGCCATGTCACATTCTTCACATGCTACAACAGCAAGACTCCACAGACAGAGTGTGTGGGCTTTAAAAATAGAAAAATTATTTAAAAACATTGATGTGCCTAGCCTTTTAATGCTGTGTCCTTTTGTTGAGAGAATACAACTAACAAAAGCTTTTTTTTTTTGTTGCTAATGCAAAATTCAAGTAAAAAATCAGAAAGTCAAAGCAACCAGAGAATCCAAAAATATATATTTAGACAATACTGTGCAGTGATGTAAAGGTATTTCCTGTTTAAATAGTCTAAAACTCAGTTGGAGTTGGTTTTTGTATTAGAATCCAGTCTGGAATGAGGTTGGTTGGAAACTCCTAACTGGATCCTCACAGATGCAGGTGGAGCATTCACAGATATTGGTCACTTACAAGCAGAACAATCAGATCTGATTAAAAAAGGGAACAGAGCAATAAGATTTATTATGTATGTATAAGTAGCCACACTTACTTTTGATCCTAAAAGACCAGCTTCTCCAATTGGTCCTGGTAGTCCTGTGGGTCCCTGGAAAGTAATATAACCTTACTTAAGCTCTTATAGCATGCTGTGCCCTTATTTTCCAGAGAATTACAGTGGGGCAAAAAAGTATTTGGCAGCCACCGATCCTGCAAGTTGTCTGGCTTAATAAGATGTGAGAGTTTGTAATGTTCATCATAGGTTCACTTCAGCTGTGAGAGACAGAATGTAAAAAAAATCCAGGAAATCACATTGTATGATTTTTAAAGAATTTATTTGTATAAAGGTGCAGAAAATAAGTATTTATTTAGCACCTACAAACAAGCAAGAATTCTGGCCTCACAGACCTGTTACTTTGTCTTTAAGAAGCTCTTCTATCCTCCACTCGTTACCTGTATTAATGGCACCTGTTTAAACTCATTATCTGTTTAAGATACACCTGTCCACACTTTTAAACAGTCAGACTACAACATCCACCATGGCCAAAAGCAGAGAGCTGTCTAACGACACCATGGACAAAATTGTACACCTGCACAAGACTGGGATGAGCCAATCCTCAATGGCTCCATGCAAGTGGGGTACAAATGATCATGAGAACGGTGAGGAAACAGCCCAGAACTACACATGGCTAACTAGTTAATGACCTGAAGACAGCTGGGGCCACAGTAACAAAGGTTACTATTAGTAACACACTATGTCGTCAAGGATTAAAATCCTGCAGCCTTTGAAAGGTCCCTTTGGTTAAGCCAGCACATGTCCAGGCCTGTCTAAAGTTTGCCAGAAACCATCTGGATGTCATGTGGTCAAATGACACCAAAACTCTTTGGTATATAACACCACTCGCTGTGTTTGGAGAGGGAGGAATGCTGAGTTGTATCTCAAGAACACTATACTCACTGTAAAGCATGGGGTGGAAACAATATGCTTTAAGGCTGTTTTTCTGCAAAGGGGACAGGAAAACTTATATGATTAAGGGAAGGATGAATGAAGCTATGAATCTTGAGATTTTGGGCAAAAACCTCCTTCCATCAGTGAGAGCATTGAAGATCTCCAGACCTCAATCCAATAGCGAATCTGCGGAGGGAGTTGAAAGTCAGTGTTGCCCAGTGACAGCTCCAAAACATGAGAAGATCTGCATGGAAGAATGGGCCAAAATACCTGCTACAGTGTGTGCAAACCTGGTAAAGCCCTACAGGAAATGTATTGAGGTGAACATTTGTTATTGACCGAATACTTATTTTCTGCACCATTATACAAATAAATATATATATTCTGTCTCCCACAGTTGAAGTGTAACTATGATGAACATTACAGACTCTCTCATCTTTTTAAGTGGGACAACTTGCAGAATTGGTGGCTGCCAAATACTTTTTTGCCCCACTGTATTTATCATAGCTATATCTTACTGGGGTACCATGAATCCCATCTTGCCCTGGGCTGCCTAGAAAACCCTGCAGACCCTAAAAAAAGATAAAAAATACCTTATTAATCCCCTGAGGGAAATCAGGAAATACAGAGAAATACAGAATACACATAGAAACATTAATTATGAATATAAATAATTTGAATATACAGTAAGTTATGAAGTATTGCAAATTATAAAGACTAAAATATTGATTATGAAGTTTTTCGAGCTGGACATCAATCTGGTTGGTTTAGTCACAAAATGTGGCCAAGAGTTACTTGCTTGTTGTTCTAGCATGTAGAGGAACGAGATATTCAGGATAGTCAAAAAACAGATCAATTTTAAACAAAGTGTTAGGATTTGACAAAAATGCAAAGATCCAACATTATATATATATATATATTTTTTGTATTGGTGAAGCTTTCGGCACTGCAAAGGAATTAATGGAATATCAGTGATGGGCTTTAGGATAAATTGGAAATCTACACATTCATCCGTGCTAAATTGTTTATTTTCATTCGGCATCCCCATGTCCTATTCTTATTTCCTGCTCCCTCTCGACTGACCTGTCTATCCCCAAATGTTTGTATGTTTGTATATGTATGGTCGGAGGGGTCCAATTTCAGTGCACTTAAAAAAATAAAAGCTTATTCTGATCCTAATGCTGAAATGGGGCAGCCTATCTAAAAACATGAAAACACATTCGCTAAAAGTATAATTCAGTGCACAAAAAGAGAACGTCCCCAAATGATGAGTTGAATTTAAATGCACTGTTTACTGCCGCAATGAAAAGTTTGAAAGGGTAGATCAGTGACGGATCAGTATAAAACGCGGAACATGTAAAGCACAAAAATTATTAGGCTTACCTTTCTTCAAATCAGATTCGTAAATGTCAGCTGTGACCTGTCACTACTGTTGAACACGTTCATCTCAAATTTTACATGGAGATTTTGCATTTTGACATGATATAGGTAAGTTCTAAATTTGATCAATTTAATTGTTCATCATCAACTACGTTATAACACAAGAAGGTCCAAGATTTTCTAGCCTTCTTCTAGCCAGGAGGATGCTAACTGGCTAGGCCAGCATCATTAGCATCAATTCATGTGTAGATGAGGTCATTACCTGAGCAATGTATAAATAAATTTGACTTGACTTGACTTGTTGAAAGACTGGATGAATAACAAAGTTAACATATTAAGATACACAGCTGTTGGAGGTTAGGGGTATGATGATTGAGGATTGGGTTTAGGTATCCTTCTTTTTGGACAACTGTTTTTGGGGTAGGATATACAGTACTGACTGTTGGGAAACTGGGTAAGGGAAATCTTTATTAACCCTCACAATTGTATGCTTGCAGCTACTATATACTTGAAGTTCTGTAATAAAGTAAACAAAACATGGTACTATACCTTCAGACCTTTAGATCCTACTGCTCCTGGAAGCCCTGACCTACCCTGTAAACCCAAACTAGAACATGTTGAACAAACCCAAAAATGCTACATATTTGGAAAATAATCATTAATTGCATGGCACAAGCCTGTCATCAAAATGTTTACAAATTTCAATCAGCATTTGAAACATTTTAAAAAGTATTAAATCTCAAATCAAGCTTTTGGTGTTAGGAACCTTAATACCAGGATTTCCTTCAGGTCCTTGTTCTCCTGGTATTCCCACTTGCCCCTAAAAACATGAGAATTATTAAGAAGTACCAAACGTGCTTCAGTCAGTATTTCATCACAAAAGTACACTTACCAACAGTCCTGGAAAACCAGTGAATCCATGTTGCCCAGGGCGACCCTTTTCATTAAAAAAAGTCTTAAGAATCAATACATTATTCGTTTTTGTTTCTAGCTTAAAATTATATTAACGCATACCTCAAAAACATTTGTTAAGACATTAGCAAACTATAAGAATTAGTGTATACCTTGTCTCCTTTATGTCCTGGAACTCCAGGCATACCAGCAGGGCCCCTGTCTCCCTGAAAACAATGATGTGAATTATTCTTCTAGAAATCAAAATGTTATGGAACTTCATATACATGACTTTCTCAGGAGCAGTGAGTCTCAACCTCAGTCCTGAGGATCAACTGCAGTGCACATCAACCATTTCCTTCCTCAAAAAACATGATCCAGCATTCAGTGTATTTATTATTACACTTATCGTGTGTTATTACCTTCGGTCCATCCTTGCCTTGTTTACCCTGCTCTCCAGGACTTCCTTCTAATCCCTAAAAATTAATATGATTATAGTGCCTTATTATAATAATGAGTTACATTTCTGATAAAATAACTTTAGGAAATTTAGCTGACCTGAGGTCCTGGTGGACCAGCAAGTCCAATCCACCCCGTTTCCCCTTGAACACCAGAATGACCCCTTCGACCTCTGAATCCTCGTTTACCAGGAGGACCAGGAGATCCCTTGTAAAACAAGGACGGAGATAAAGCATGGAACGAAGAGAGAAGGGGGTTTTATTTGAAAGCTTAAGACACTGAAAAATAAACTTACTCGCTCTCCTTTGAGGCCAAGATCCCCTTTATCACCACGTAGCGCTTTAATACCCTGAACAAAATGGGCAAATGCAGGAACAAATGGTAAGATGAAAAAAGATGATTTGATTGTTTAAATATAAAACTAATTTCTATATTTTTAAATAAAAATACACAGAGACTTGTTTATGTAATCTTACGGGATCACCTGAGGGTCCGGACTTTCCTGGCTTTCCATTAGTGCCCTGAAAATATTCATGCATTGATTTGCAAGGCTCTGTTCCAATAGAATAAGCTGTAGTTTGTATCTAACCATCTTCTAAAGCCTTCAGAACCACAATGAAGACTTACTGCAGGTCCTGGAAGACCAGATTCTCCTATTTCCCCTTCATCTCCTTTATTTCCCTGTTTAAATGAAAGATAAAAAAGTCTGAGAAAAATAAAACACGCCCACTGAAAAGTCATGATAAGTCTGCTAGTAAACAACAATATAACATTTATACAGAGAATTGCTTTAGTTATACTTGATCAGTACTGTGCATCATCAAAAAAGCATACATCATCTCCTTTGGAACCTGGAAGGCCATCAATCCCTGGTTCTCCCTAAAAGAAAGGAGACAAATTTCAAGTTAAATTTTAGCCTTTATGAATGCTGATATAGCTAATGGAAGGCAAGACCTCCCAGAGGGAGGTGAAGGAATAAGCACCATAGGAGGATCAAAGCCAGCAGACTCAGAGAGGTGGACCCCTCTCCTCGAGAGGCTGTACAGATCTCTGCTGGGTGAGCCTAGGGAGGCACAAAGCAGGAGGGCAGAACCACCATTCATGCTGACATGGAGCTGTACTGGATAGCTTCTCCCAGTCATTGCTGGAGCAGCATGTGGAGTAGGCAGGGCTGCTGGAGCAGAGCACAGTGTAGCAGGTGGAACAATGCGTGTAGCAGCCTGGATTGCTGGAGCAGAATGACCTGCAGCTGGAGGAGGTCACCAGTCAAAGCATACTGCTGATGCACACCTCCTTCCTTCCGCTACTGTCACCACTTGCTGCATCTAAATGTGCCTCCCAGAGCTCCACCCAACCACCTCAGACATTGACAATATCATCTTAGTGCGTGTGGAGCCTTGGTCAGTCATGGACGTCTGCAGGCAACAAGCCTGTCTTATCTTTTCAGTTCTTGTTTCATGTCTACATTGTGATCTTTGTTTTAATGCATCTCAGCCCCTGTGTTGGTGTATGTCTGGATCAGTCCTTGCTCAGTTTCATTCTTTTCTTGTTCTTGTCACTTTCATATTGTCTAGCCTAGTTCTGTATCTTCTGTCTTAGGGTTTGGTCTGTTGGTACTATGTTCTACTATATGTCTGTTTGCTTTCTGATTTTGTGTCTTTGTCTTCTCTTCATTTTGGTTCCTTGTCCTTTTGTGGTTTGTTTGGTCATCCTGGGAGTGGCTCCTTCCGTCTTGTGTTTTGTTTTGTAATGTATCTTTGTCACAGCCTGGTTCACCTTTTCCTCATTGTGTCTCATTATGTCATCTAGGTGTTTTTTCTCATGGATTAGTGTGCTTCTCTGCAAGTCTGCCCTGGACAGTTATTGGTGATTTCCCTTTGTGTTCACTTTCATGTATGGTCTTTGCTTTGTAATATTTTGCATAATATTTGTTATATGAGCCTATGCATTAAAATCCATTTAACTTTAGCTGTTACACTTACACTTACTTCCAAACCTGCAATCAGCCCTCACATTAACCAAGTTATTATGATGATCTCAGTCCCAGAGTATAATCCTACTCTCAGCCACTGTGATCTTTTTAAGCATATGCATAAAGAAAATTACTAATAAAGTAAATAGTCATAGAGCTGTTAATGAACATGATTAATAATACCTGCAGGCCAGGATCTCCTGGAAAGCCAGCTATGCCACCTGGACCTGGATCTCCCTGTAACATAACCACAACATTTCAGGTTTTTGCAGATATTAAATGCTGCTTATTTTTATTTTAGATTTTAAAAACACCTTGGATGGGTATGTGTTATCATTGCTTTCTTTTGTAGTAGTTACTGGATAATTATAGTTCACGGTGACAGAACTCTGAGAATTTTAGTGGTTAGTGGAGAAGAAACCTCTGCATGGTGGCCTTCTCCATGCAACTCAAATTGGTGCTAAATGTTTTATGCTATTTATTATATATATTGTCTGTGTTCTACTTATATTTTGCTGTTTAAGTGCTCTAGTACCATGTATGTCTGTGTGTTTGACCACAAAACTCTTTTACAATACTAAAAAAAAAGACAAAACACTGGATGAAAGCCTGATGACCCTGTACTCTAATTGCTATGAAGGGTCATTACTTTTTATGCCATACATTGAACAAAAATAAAAACATTATTATGGCACTGTGCACAGGTTAATATTATTAAATAAATATAAATATATATTATTATTATATTTAAATAAATATTATTAAATGATATTAAAACCTGTCTAATGTTGTATAGGTCACATTTGTGGCAACATTTTTTCCAGAATGGACTCTACAATACAAGGAAAGAAAGATGTGGTAGCAGCAGAAGATCCTTTAGGTCCTGGAAATCACAAGGTGGGGCCAAATCAATACTCTGGATTCTATGTTCTGCTTTTTTTGCAGAAAGGCCACTGCCATTTCAAGATATTTCATTGTTTTGCTCTACAGCTTTAAATGAAAACACACAAACCAATATTTTTCCAGCTTTACTTACTCAATGCAAACTTTTTCATCCAAGTGAAAGATATCACAGCCACAGTTCAAAAGAATATAAAAAAAACAAGAATTGACAGTAATCACCCCCTCCTAAACAATATTTGCAATCGCAATCACGTGTAAGTAACCACCATTACCATGGTTACTGGAAACAACTCTTCCCTTGCTTGTTAGTTCAACTGACAGCAAACAACTGACTGTGGGTGGCAAACCACTTTTAAAAGATCTCAGGGACAGAGTTGTGGACACAGGAGATGGATACAAAAAGATTTTCCGATCGCAAGGAGCACAGTAAAGTCCATAATAAAGAAGTGCCAAGTGTTTGGTACCACTAGCACCCTCCCTGGATCAGGCCGTCTTTCCAAACTGGATGGAAGAGCAAAAGGAGCAAACTTGTAAGAGAGGCTACCAAGAGGCTAATGACCACTTTGGTCAGTGTGTGCATGCGGCATAGATTTCACAAATGCGCCCCAATTATTCGGGATGGTGAAAAAAGCCACTTCCTAAAGAAGGCCACATTCAGGCTCGTTTGAACTTTGCAATTTATATTATTTGGCCTTAATACTAAACAGTATACAATGCAGTTCACCATCCACGACACACCATACCTACAGTAAAGCATGGAGGTGGCAGCATTATTTTGAGGGGTTGTCTCTCTGCCACGGGTCTGGGGCTCTTCTTACAATAGAAGGAATAATGGACAGGGCAAAATTCCATCAAAATATGGCCAGAGAGTTGAAAATGGGCTGAATGTTCAACTTTCAACACGACAATGACCCGAAGCACACAGCAACACTGACCACACAATGGCTGAAGGAGAAAAACGTACATGTCCATGTGTATACTTGTCTTATCATTTTTCTGGACTGGAGCTGTAATATCTTTCACTTGGATGTGGATGTTATAGGTTGAGTAAGTAAAGATGGGAAGAAATATTTTTGTGTGTGTGTTATCATTTAAGGCTATAAAGCCAAAAAATAATAATTAAAAAAAATTCTATACCCTCTGTATATATAGAATGACATCTGATAAATAGACTATCAAATGTTTCTGAGGAATGTAATAAGAACATAAACAGCACTGTGAAAAAGTCTTATGCGCTTGAGAAATGTATATTCGAGTTGTTTTAAAAAAAATTTTTTTAGAATCAATACAAATAAAATTAATACAGTGCATGTTTGTCAATGTGTTGAGTTACCATATCCATAGTTATTATTATTATCTCCTGGAATTATTTGTGGTAACCATGAAATGCCTAGTGTTGGCTCAATCAGTCATTAAGTAAAATCTGTTGACAGAGTTTCAGACATCCATGCAATGGCTGGAGGCATTGAGAGGTGCTTTTCTAACCAGCCCCCAATTTATTTTTTTAACATTTAACATTTTTTCCGTTTTTTGCTTTTTTTGTTTGCATTTTTTCTAACTATAACAGTTTTTGCTGGCAGAAGGATAATTGCTGCTAAGGTAAAGGGGAACAAACAATTTGCACAATTGCTTTAGACTTTTGCACAGTACTGTAGGTGAGCAAGAAGGTGTTTTATGGCAAGAAGGTGTTTAAGATCTAGACAGCTGCATAGCTACACCAAGATGTCAAGAACTTGTTTTCTTCTGTAATTTTGCTGGTCAACCATTCTTCTAATCAACATATAAAAAACTTTTAAAAGCTTACATCTTGTGGGTTCTAAAAGAATCATGTTAGAAAAAAGTAAGCACACCCATGACTTCAGAAGGTAGTTTTGCCCCTTTTAGTGAACATCATTTTTACAAACACAATTTAAAAAAAACTCTCTTAATTTTTGATCCATTCCTTTGTGGATTTGTTAGTGTGCTCAGGATCATTATTCTGTTAAAAGGTCCACCTTTAGCTCAGGTTTTATTTTGTATTACCTTCAAGTACTTTTTGATATGATGCTGAAATCGTATCTGCAAGCTACCCAGTAACAAACAGCCCTAAGCCCTAATATTTCTGTCACCATGCTTAACAGTTGGTATAGGGGTCTTCTTTGGTCTTTGGTTTGCAAAACACGTGTATTGTTACAGTGGCCAAACAACAATCTAATTCTTCCAAAACAGCTTAATTTATGCTGTATATTCTTTGCCTACATATAGTCGTGCTCTACAGTTCTCTTTGAAGCACAACTTTTTTCCTGACATGCCTCCTATGCAGGTCAAATTAGTGCAATCTCCCCTCTGACTGTAGCTATATGCACTTTCACAAAAACTATTGCAAGAGTTACATGCCAATCCCGTGATGAAAGTCTGATGTTCTTGGAGACTTCTTTTTGCATCAAATGGTCTTGAGCTGAATTTGCTGGGACAGCCTGGACAATCGTTTGAAATATATAATTTGATATGATTTGTCTTACAGTGGAATTATTTTTTTCTAATAATGAATAATTCTCTAATCATTTTTAATCTCTAGATCTTTTTAATCTCTTGGCACACTTTTTTGAAAACTTTTAGATCTTGGTATAATGATACTACTCTCTTCAATAAACAAAGAGAAAAGCAGACACTAAATTTCACATTGAAATAGAACAGGTATCTAATCTGGAACATTTTATTCTAATTTTATTTACTGGAAAGTTTAAGGGTGTACTTACTTTTTTCATGTGATATGTTTTTTGTTATTCAAATTATGACTGTCTACAAAATCTTAATTTTGAATAATCACATTTATCTATCTTATTCTTTTGACAGTTTTGACTGTACAGATCTTAACAGTTACTGTTTAATTAAAATGAACAAAATATGTGTAGATTTTAGTGTAGTCTTCTCTATATATTGTAAGAATCCAACTTGAAATAGACAAAAATACGCTCCTTCATTCATGCACTTGGGATGTTACCATAAAATAAATGGGTTAAAAGTGAACACAAGCCACAATCAAAAACCTGAAAGTATTACAAGAAAATATTACACCAGGAAGAGACCTAATACAATTTCCAAGACATTACTGGAAGGGCTCTTGTATAAAATAAGAGGTTAGGTAGAACTGTGAAATGCAGGTTGAAAGTAAAATGTTGCAGATGCAATTTTGTCTTCAAAATTGTTGTTTAGTTAGTTTTCCCACAGAAGTGTATTTTTCACATGACTCTAGAGAAACAAAATCAAGGGTATGTTTTTCCAATTCTGTACATGATTCAGAATTAACGGAACTGGCTCTTTAGATAGAAAACATTATCCACTGTTTACCAGACTTTTCTTGGCATGAAATATTCTGGTAAAAATTGGGATGGTGTGAAATATGAAAGGGTGGGATGGTGAAGTAATGGGTCAGGTGATTGAAAATGAGGTGGCATGAAAGGTGGTGGGAAGGCTTGGGAGGAAAAACAAAAAGTGAGAATAAAGAAGGAAGACATGACAAAAAAATAGAACCTGTAAAGAAAGAGAAGGAACAGACATAATAATAAATGTGAATACAGGTAGAATGAGAACGCAATATAATGTTTGTCTCCAGTGGAGTCAGAGAAACATAATTTGTATCTGGGGAGGAAGAGGCAAAGGACATCCATCAGAATCCTTTTGGGTTTGGCCAGAATCTGGTCAGTAAGTTAATGTGCTAAAGTTGCAGCAAAGCAAGAGGGAAAGGACACACAGGAACTGAAAGTCTCAAGAATAAATTGGTGGGTTACTGTCATCACCATGGTTCTCTGATAACATGAGTGAGGTATCTCACTATGGGGAACGCCCTCGGCGTGATGGACCACAGAAGCACCAATGAGACTACGTCCATCTAAAAGACGGACCAAACACTGCAGCGGTACGTGGGCCTTGCCTCCCCTATATAACCTACTGTAGTGCTGCTGGACAGCATTCTCTGCATGCACTCTTCCCCATGCCAATGCAAGGAGGACAGTATGGGGAGATACCTCACTCATGTTATCAGAGAACCAGGTACCCACTGTTCTCTTTCAAACATTCACTCTGTATCTCACTATGGGGACTGATATAGCCAACTCCTGTACTGCATGCTGTCTGAAGCTGTACTCCACCTGAAACAGATGCGAATGGGGGAAAGACGTTATAAAGTGGCCGCTTCCAAAACAGATTTTACAGAGGAAGCCTTAGTGTCCAGACTGTAGAACCTGACAGACGTGTGAAGGGTAGCCCAGCTAGCAGCTGTACAAATGTCAAAAACTGAAACCACTCTAAACAAAGCAGAGGAAGCAGACAGTCCCCTAGTAGAGTGGTGGGTTTGGTCTCAGGGTAACTTTAGAAATCTTATAACCGAAAGTCCTGCACGAGGGATGCACTTACCCTCAAAACCGAAGTAAGGGCAGTCAGTAAGGCTGTCTTAAGTGAGAGCAACTTCAAGCCCACCCCCTCTAATGGCTCAAACAATGAGTTTGAGAGTGCTTTCAGAATTTGGTTTCCAAATCCTTCTGCCACTGACCATAGTACCCCATTGAATGTGGGGGGGTCTCATGTCGAATTGAGGTCTGTACCCCTTGGCGACCATTGCTAGGACTCACAGATGGACTGCATATTTGTGCCAGGCTGCTATGCGTGAAGATAAGGGGTTCTGAATAGGATGTGCACTTACCAGTTGTCTGGTGACGTCCCCATGTGATGAACGCTGGGGCTGTTTGATTGAATTCAGATTTTTCTGCGCCCTTGAAAGGACCTGGTTGCATACAAGCATCTTTATTTTATGTATTCATAATTTGAGGGGAACCAGATTGTGCTTGAGAACTGTGAAATGGGGGAACAGAACAAGCCATTACACAGTTCAGATGAACAGTGCCCAGTTTCTGCCTCTTTGCAGGTAGAGAGAATGAGATGGACATGTGGGGCAGCATGCCAGATATACCTTTGGTACTGGACTACTAGGTGTCTTGCCATGTCTTGCCATCAGAGATGTTACCTGGGTGGTGTTTGGTAGCAGCTGCCATGAAAGACTGCTTACTCCATGGCCATTTGGAGAAGGGATTTGCTCCATGGGCTGGGATTGAGGCGCCCTAGGGGGCAAGGCTTTAAGACCTCTCCTGAAGGGTTGAGCTTTGGGACAAGTGGTAGGAGTGTGGGGTGGAGCTGGTTTCCTGGGCAGACAGAAATTGAATGCCACTGTTTTTCTAAGGTCACATTTCTGCCACATTGCTAGGGTCTAGGGGGCATCCAGAAGGTTGACCTCATTATCGTTTAGGTTGGATAGATTCAGCCAAAGTGCTCTCTTGCCTGCGATGGTGAGCCCTATGGTTTGACCGCAGCTATGTACGGTGCAAGTGCGGAGACTGAGGTCATGATGACATTGAGGGAGCCTTCCAGCTGTCTCTTCCAGCAGTTCTTCATAGGCAGTGAGCAGAGGTAGCATTGAGAGCTCTGCAGCTCAGAGCGGATGATCTATAGATTGTCTGGTATATAGAGGTGGTGCAGTGCTCTATTTTACCAGGAAGAGACAGACCTACTGAGGACAGTGCTGAACATTGATTAGGGTGGAGGGTGTGGGCCACTGAAGCCTGCATAGAGGATGGGATAGAGAGACCAAGCTCCTCCATCCCTTCTATGTCTAGAAAAGCTGCAGAGGAAGAGAGAGAAGGGTCCTCCTTGGAGGTTGCGACCACAATGAGACGTCTCTCTCTGACCCTCTTGCATGGCCTTAGACAGAGCTAGCTGTGCGTGTTTGACACTCAGAAAGCTAATGCAAGTCACTGCTGAGATGGTGAATCCACAGAATGGCAGGGAGCAGGGTCAGGGCATGATGGCCTTACTTGTCTTACGAGATAAGCTAGCAGACTGTGACAGCGGCTTGCAGAGAGAAAGTAGAATGACTCTACTGTAGATCTTTGTCAGCTAAGCGTAGTGAAACAAAGTCAGCTTCAGCTTTCCTATGCCCTATGCGAGATACCTTGACGGATCACACAGGGACAGTTAAGCAGGAGGCAGAAGCACCTGAAGAGTCAAAAAGGAAGAGTCAGAGAATGTCGTTCAGTAGCACTGCTGTAGGCTATATAGGGGAGACGGACCCCCGTATTTTTGCTGTGTTTGGCCTTTCTTTCAGGCAGACATCGTCATTGTCTCCGTGGACTGTCATGCAGAGGGCGTTCCCAAAAGTAAGATACTGAGGGAATGTTTGAGAAATTCCATGCTGGATTGGTTGAGGTCAAGGATGCTGATCAGCTGACTGGATCTGGATGAGACGGCAAGAGTAACATATGGTAACAGTGGATCTGATTCTAGCTGGGATCACTTGTCAGGGGGAGAATGGCCCAGGATGACCCAAGAGTATCTCAAAAGTAATACTGAATTCCACAAGATCATATGAATGCATCAGAGCTGACACAATACCAGGCTGGAACTGGCCTTATGCATGTAGATTTTGGATTAACTAGAATGGACATCATGTAATGCTCCACAGGTATGTAGCAGAAGTAATAAGGATTATGCCTGAAGTGTATGACAACTGTCAAAAAAAGTAATGTTTGTGAAATTTACCTGTTGGCCAGAAGGTCCTTTTGGCCCAGTCTCACCGGGCTGTCCCTGTACAGACAGGTTTGCAGACAGTTAAACAGAGCTTTATAGTTACAAAAGGAAGGTACAGAAGATGTGTGAGTACTTTGTGTGTACTTACTGGGGGTCCTTTGACACCAGTCATTCCTTTGGCCCCTCTGGATCCTGCCTTTCCCTGTAAGCCACGATGAAAGGTTAAATTCTTTATGTATAATCTTATGCAAAGATTTGGGCACACCTTGATAGATAAATAACAGATTTGGGTGATTTTGTCATTGAAAAGATGTTAACAGTGTCTCTAGGACATGAATAAAATACACAATATTTTCAGCAAACTTTGATGCATAGATACTTTTATGCTATAAATTGTAAAAAACAAAAGGAAAAACATATTTTATGGCATATATTATGGCACTGTGCAAAAGTTTGGGGACCCGAAAATCTCAAAAATCCCAAAATCTCTTTCTTTTTACAAAATTTCAGACAATCAGCTCATTAGATCTGATGCCTGATTGTCAGCTGGTGCCAATTTCAAAGCTTTACAAATACTCTGACTCTTCAAACCTTGTGCGCACACCTGTGGACACTCAACATCCATGCATTCCTCTAAGCAGCTATGTAAGACTGAAAGTTATTGATGCCCACAATGCAGGAAAAGGCTACAAGAAGATAGCAAAGTGTTGTCAACTTGCAGTTTCCACAATGGGAAATGTAATTAAGAGATGGAAGTTCAGGGGAACTGGAAGAGCAAGAACTTTTTTGGAGAGAACTGTTCATATGCTGGTCAGAAAGACAAATCAAAATCCCCATTTGACTGCAAAAAAACGGTCCACTGTCCTTCATTGAAGAGTCAGCAGAAGAAAACCTTACCTGTGTCCCCATCATAAAATCCAATGTCAGTAGTATGCAGAACATCTACAGTAACCTGATGCATTTTGGAAACAAGTGCTGTGACAGATATTAAAATAGATACTTTGGCCACAATCAGTTAAGGCATGTTTGGAGGGAAAATGGAGCAGCATTCGAAATCTACCATGGACGACCAAGAGACGACAAGCTGAATGTTTTGGAATGGTCATCACAGTCTCCTTGTTTAAACATCATTGAACATTTGTGGGTAGATCTTACAAAATCACCAAAATCTGTTATTTATCTAGGGGTGCCCAAACTTTTGCATAAGACTGTAGGTAGCAATAACATTTGTGATATGTGAAATAAATGTGCTTGTGTTTGTAACATACTGTTGGACCTGGAGCTCCTGTAAAGCCAGACCCTCCTGGCTCTCCCTAAAAAACATAATAGCCACTAGAGATCAAAAGAAGAGAAATCAAAATCCATAACTGTTTCAGAAGAACTGTTAAAAAGTAACATACATGAGAACCAAGTGGTCCCATAAACCCATGCTGTCCTCTAGGTCCAGGTGGTCCCTGAATAGATACAACAATTCTTTTCTTGGTTACAAATGTAACAAAACTGTATATATACTGTACATAGATAGATATGGATATGGCTATTGATATAAATAAGGTAACACACACACACACACACACACAGTGAAACAAGTGAAAAAACTCATAAGCACTGGTCACAGACAACATACTATGTAACCAGTTATTCCAATCAGGCCAATTTCTCCTTTATTTCCCTACAACAAAAAATAGAAGTGTTCAATCAGAAAACAGAAGTTTAACTGGTTTACATTGTAGTTATGGGAAACATTAACCGAATTAGGTTACCTTCTCTCCTTGCCTTCCTTTGTGCCCTTGAGGTCCTGCTTCTCCATTATAACCCTAACAATAAAAAAGCATAAACATTCTGTATGTAAGAATTATTTACTGTTTTTATGTAAAACAGTTACATTTATTCATTTGGCCAAATGTATCCATATTTTTATTCCAAGCTACCGGAACAATCACAAACATTTTATTTGTACAGGACAACACTACAATAGAGTCCAACACATTGCCTAGCACTCAGTCTTGGACTTTTGATCCTAGAAGAAGCTCTGTATCTGATTCCAGTGATTTGTAAAAATTCCCAGTTTGAACAATCTAGTCATAGTTCTGCTTTTGTTTTCCCCTTTTTGCCTCCTGCTCAGTATTTCTGCTTATTGTTCCTTTGTTTTTGTTATTTACATCTTTGTTTTCCTGCTTTTTCCTGTGAGTAGACAAATCTGCCTTTCACTTCCATCTACTCATCGTGGCCATAGCTTTCCGCATAGAGAACAGCATTGCCAGTCTGAGGACCAGGTTCAGTGAATGTGTGATTTTTTCGTTCCACTCTCTCTCTGATGCTGCTATCGCCACAGCCACTGCTGTTATCGGATTATTAACTCATGTCTGATTTACTCATGCATGTAATGATGCTGTGGAGGCTTTATTAACATGCCTGAATGTGCAGTGTGCATATAGCGAATGCCAGTGTTTCTCGTGGGAGTCCAGTATTACCATAAAGCATTTAGTAGGCATTCTACTACATTCTACTACAGTATATATCAGACAAACACCACAAATAAGGGAGCCAGCGCTTTAACCACAATCCCCTGTGATCTGTTACAATAGCTCGTCACCCCTGCTTCTGTCCACATCTAGGGCCTGGACCAAAAGGGGTCAAACGGGTTTTTACTGTATATTTAATTATAAATACTACAGTTTTTTGCTCTCCATGCAAACACTTTAGTCCAGAATTACAAGCATATAAATAATCATTCATATGCACACTTTATCTTTACTGTGATTAACAAAGAAACCCTGGTCTTCTTACCCACTCACCCAGCTCCCCTTTGCTGCCCTGCTCTCCTCTGTATCCCTGTGGGCCCTGCAAGAGACACACATATGAACACCCACACACACACATGCACACATAAAACTTTTTTTTTTTGAGTCCCTGAATCTTAAAGTTTCAAATTTTGAGTTTCAGTCTAAGCCATCAATCTGTTGATATGTTTAAACATTTGAATTTGTTTCAGTTGAAAAGCACATACATCTTCCCCTTTTGGTCCTGACATGCCCATTTCAGAGTCTTGCCCTGGTGTGCCGTCTTGCCCTGGTCTTCCTGGAGGACCTGGTATACCAGCAGGACCTACAGTCCCCTTTTCAGAGAAACAGAAAGCACAGGAAATAAGAGATGTTTGTTCGTTTACACTAGCTATTACACTAGCTGAATAGTAGTAGTTCAGTATTACTGTTTGTATGTGGGTTTCAGCTTGTTCGTTTACGCTAGCTATCGTTAAATCGTTGGGCTCTCTCTGGGCACCCTGTGTGTAAACTCTCCTGCAGAGAGTGCACTGGGTTCCCAGAGCTCTTTTAAGGGCTGTTAAATAAACCAGGAACAGTGCTAAACCCTTGTGTCAGTCTCCATTATTCCCTTGGTGACTTTTCCACTCCCAGAAAAACATCACAGTATTTTTGTTCTAAAATCAATTTATAAATTGAAATGTTGATATACTACTAATCCGGGGGAAATGTGTAGTTTATCATGAACATGAACAAATGGAAAGCAACTATACTATCGCAATATTTTCTAAATGATACCCAGTTGATACAAACTACTTCTTCCACCTGTCATAGTCAAACGTGAAATATGGCTACCGGTATATAAATGAGCAAGCGTCACAGCCCCGCAGAGCTCCTTAGTCACTCAGTTGACAACAATGTCTGAGTGCAAGTGGAGACGTGTGTTGCTATTTTAGTTCCACAGCCAGGCACAGTTTGTGGCATACTGTATTTCCTCAACAATAGGTTGCTCCACATTATAGGCCGTCCCATTCACAAGCCACAGAAAACGCTCATTTTTGTTTTAAAACTCTAATATAAGATTACGGAAGTAAAAGTGTCTAATCTGGACCCTGGAGACCTTTCCAACTCTATAGTGTGCACAATTAAATTTATAAAAAAAAATTCCCTACAGATAACATGCTGCAACGCAAGTACTACGCTGCAGAAATTAAGCTCTAGGTTTTTCAAGAAGCAACGCCTGCAATGTCCAAGAGTGATACGGGTTTCTAGACATTACAGTATGTGCTACATGGTGGGAGTAGGAGTTTTCTCATGTTTCCCTGTCCAGTACCTAGGTTCTAGTGATGAACAAGATCACTGATTTCCTTTCTGACCTGATGTCAAGTAAAATTCAGGCTGGTACTGTGGAATGTTTCCTGTGCCACTGGCTGCAACACAACTTTAAAGCATGATAGATCCACCTCCATGATTAATGGTTGGCAAGGTGTTCTTTCCTGAAATGCTGCTCCTTTTTTTCTCCAAACATGTCATTGCTGATTGTGGCCAAATAGTTAATCAGTCCACAGCACTTGTTTCCAAAACACATCAGGCTTCTGTAGATGTTCTGTTGCATATTTCTGATGTTGGATTTTATGATGGTGATGCAGGTAAGGATTTCTTCTGCTGACTCTTCCATGAAGGACAGTGGAACGGTGCATCACCACTCCTGAGTCTGTTAAATCTTCCTGCAGGTTTTTTGCAGTTAAATGGGGGGGTTGATTTGTCTTTTTGACCAGCATACACGCAGTTCTCTTGAGTTTTCTTGGTCTTCCAGATCTCATCTTGATCTCCACAGTTCCCCTGAACTGACATCTCTTAATTACATTTCTCACTGTGGAAACTGCAGGCTGACAATGCTTTGCTATCTTTGCTATCTTTGCAACCACTGGTTTTGGAAACACCATAAACCTCATCAGACACCTCAGAGTAAGTAATAATGCAGAATATGATGAGAGCTTAAGATGAGTCGAACTATAGAGAAGGATAGGAGTCCCTTGGTGCTACAGACAGGCACTATCCAGGTACAGAGTGAGAAAATGTTTTACCTTTTTGTTTAGTTTATGATAATTCTTAATTAAACAATACAAATGAGAAGTCTGATGTCTTGAATTCATTGAGTATTTGTAAAGCTTTAATATTGGCACCAGCTGACATTTACTAATCTAACAAGTTGATTAAGGTCGGAAACCTTGTAAAAAGAATCTGAGATACATTTTTATTTTTTATTTTTGTTCAATTTATGGCATAAAAAGTAACTATGCATCAATGTTTGCTGAAAATATGTGTCTTTTTTTCCATGTCCTAGAGAGACAAAAATCACCAAAATCTGTTACAAACCCGATTCCAAAAATGTTGGGACACTGTACAAATTGTGAATAAAACCAGAATGCAATGAAGTGGAAGTTTCAAATTTCAATATTTTATTCAG
>JBBIGC010079337.1:0-10462 GCA_037576955.1 Lepidarchus adonis
TGTGTGTGTGTGTGTGTGTGTGTGTGTGTGTGTGTGTGTGTGTGTGTGTGTGTGTGTGTGTGTGTGTGTTTTGGCATACATTATAACATGATAAATGTAATTTTATCTCATCAATGTGCATTTTGGAATTATGCAAATGTTTAATACTTGTACATTTTTGATAGAAACACGCATTGAGCATTTTTTCAATAAAATAAAACACTGAAGCAAATGAAAGAGAACTTTGTGTACTGGTTTATGTGGAGCAACACGGGGCATCATTCCTTTATTGGAACTGGATAAAATAAAATTACATTAAAGAAAAAAGTTTTTTTTTTAAATTCTGATTGGATAGTTCCAAAAGTAAAGCAATTGTAAAGTAAGTCGTTGCCTGCACACACATGGGCAATTTTCAATTGTTTTACACCATGAAAGAAAAATAAAGGTGAAGAAACTGTTCACCTGTGTTTTCTGGTGTGTTTACTTGATTTCATGCCACGATAGTGCAGTTTTAAGGTAGTAAGGCTTTTTACTTTACATAAATGTACAGTTTCTTGCTATACAGAGTAACAGGGCATCAAATGCACTAGAGGGGTCACTGCTACATCCAACACTCCTACCACTCTGTGCCTGAATAGCTGAATGAAGCTTACAGGTTACAGGAAAGGTTGTATTCAAACCTTTTTGCTGGTTTAGGATGTTTCCTGTAGGATGATTCCCTTGTTTGCCTCTGGTAAAAACCTTTTTTCAGGCTTTTCATCGTCTAACGTGGTTATATTTATGCCTAATATTTTGGCATGCGACAAAATAACACCAGATACATTTGGAGGGGCATAAAGACAATCATTGGCTTCAACTCCAACAGCAGGGGGCTGAGGGGGACAAAAGGCCAACAAGACCCCCACTCAGTTTTACTCCCACCCGCACAGCAGACAATGCACCCCATGACATCAGCGCCTCATCTGCTCTCCTCCCCCACCACCAATCACCATCAAAAGAGAAAGGGGACTTGAGGATCCACCCCACCCCCAACACACCTGAGGACCCCCTGCAACCCCCCTTTTTACCACGGACTTCAGCTACAACACAGAGAGCTGCAATTTGCAGAAGTTCTCTGATGACTCTGCTGTGGTTGGATGCATCAGGAATGGAGACGAGCGAAAATACCGGAGAGTGGTGGACAGTTTTGTTTAATGGTCTTGAATCAAGTTGAATCAGCTGCAGCTCAACATCAGGAAAACTAAAGAACTGATTGTGGACCTGAGAAGATCACAGCCTCTAGTCACTCCAATATCCATTTGGGGGTGGAGGTGGAGATGGTACAGGATTACAAGTACCTGTTAGTCCACATAGACAATAAACTGGACTGGTCTCAGAATGCACTGGCCACATACATACACATACTGTACTTCCTGCCCAGACTGAGGTCCTTCAAGGTCTGTAACACAGATGTTACAGATGTTCTACCAATCAGTTGAGGCCAGTGCCATCTTCTATGCCATGATGGGCTGGGGGAGCAGTCGATAAGAACAGGCTAAACTAACTGATCATGAAGGCCGGTCCCTTTGTAGGAGCAGAAACATTTTTTATATATTAGCAAAAACATATTCATTCAAACATACTCATTCTGTTTTTTAGGGGCTTTGATTGTGATCTCACACTGTCCTGCATTGAAAATATAAACCATATAAACATTTTACAGAAGAGGCAGTGATTAGTGATTAGTGATTTCCAATCATTGTGAACACACCACTGCACACAGTGCACCACAACTAAATTTGTACCCTGCTTTTAACCCATCACACGTGCACACGTGGAGCAGCGGGCAGCTATCAACAGCGCCCAGGGAGCAGTGAAGTGGGGACGGTACCTTGCTCAAGGGTTCCTCAATGGTGCCCGGGCTGGGAGTTGAACCTGTGACCTTCTGATCTCAGGGGCAAAGTCCTAACCACTAGGCCAGCACTGAGAAAGGGTGCAGCAGAAAGCATAAATTGGCATTTAATGGCGATAACTGAGGTTTTAACCCCTTCAGGCTACAAATAATTTTCTCGCTTTTACAGTAGAGGGCGCTCTTATTCGAAATATGAGTAGTTAGCATGCTATGCTAACTTGTTTCCCCCCTACCACCATTGTGTGGTCTGCGACCCAGCGACCAGGGCAGTTTTTTCATTCCTTTGATTTATTTAATCACTGCATTGGAGTCTTTTGGTGAAGATAGTGGGAAAAGGAGAGAGAGGGTGTCTTGCTCACTCTGACCCAGAGATAAACTTGCAGACTCTACATGTTTTCTCTGGATCTCCAGAGCCAAACGCTGCAACTGGTGGCTTAGAATGATCTAGTAGTAGGTTAGCGCTGCAGTGGAAAGTGTCACTTTTATACATCTGCAGAGAATATAAAAAGGTTTAGAGCATCTCAAAAAGCACCAGCAACTCAAAATGACATGATTTATTCAGCGAAACTAAATTGAAACTTCACTGAAATTAGATTAAATTTACATAGGAGGCTGGGGTCATGTCCTGCTTTACAGATGCAACTATTCCCAAATGAGCCGTGTTGTTTTCCCTTCTCCTCCCCTAAAACACGTCTTAGTGATACAGCCTACATATGACTTTTGACTGTTCATATGTTTAGGTTTATTAAGAGTCATATTCTTAAATCATGATGATCTAGAGGAGTCTCTGTACCTTTTTTTGGCCCAGTATTTATACCGCTTAATCCATTTCAGGTTGCGGGGAAGCTGGAGCCAAACCCAGCAGACTACAGGCCAAGATTCACCCTGGACAAGAGCAGTTTACTAATAAGTTTAATTTGACTTGGTACCCATAACCCACAGAAAGTTCCTTCTGCATTACTTTATTGCTGTGCAGTGATGTGTTGACACAAAAGTGTTAAAAATGATTCTGGCTCATAAGTCGCCATAAGAATTTTATATGAAGGTCACTTCAATCTATCAAGATCATGAAGTTTGCAGATGACACTATGATCACTGGACGTATTCGAGATGGTGACAATTTTGCACATTGTCAGGAGGTTGAACGGCTGGTGCTTGGGTGAACTTGGAGCTCTATATGCTTAAAGCTGTGGCGATGACTATGGATTTTAGAAGACAACCCTCTCCTCTGCTTCCCCTCACAATATCAAACAGCCTAGTGGAAACTGTAGAGGCCTTCAAGTTTCTGGAAATTACTATTTCCCAAGTGAGACCAACATCAGCTCTATTCTTGAAATGATCAAAGAGAGAATGCACTTCTTCCAGCATGTGAGAAAGTTTGGTCTTCCGCTGTAGCTGCTGTGTCAGTTTTACACTGCAGTCATTTAATTTGACTTGTGCGCTTCCATCCCTGGGGTCTTCATCTCTGGGCAAATGTGGTCCCCTTTTCTCAGAAGGCATGCTCTTCATGACTGGAGATGTACCCCTTTTTTCAGGAGGTGCATACTGGCTTATATTAGCTCCCTTTCTCTCTTTCTCTTTCTTTCATGGCTGCCCCTTGGCTGACAGTTACAGCACAGATGGCCAACCTGCTCTTTTCTATGCCTTTACAGGACAATCCAATATAAAATTCAGAGAGACAATAAATACATCTGAACCTCTATTTGAGAACTTCATGAATTGCTTGTTGTCCAGGAAGGCATATGCTATTTATTACCAGTATATATACAGTAGTCTAAAATAACAGACCCCCAACAAAGCAATTGACTGAACTTATACAACCACCATATTGCTTCTATCTGTTGTATTTGTGTTACATTAACTAATAACTAAAGAGCTGCAATTGCACTGCAATTATAAGTTATTGGGTGGCATGTGACCCCCATGTGTTTGAATCACTTTATCAAGAAGGACAAAACAGAAAAGTATTTGCTGAACCACACGTCAGTGTGGTTGATTTGGCTGGTAATTTCTTTTTTCAGGAAATGTCCCCTGGCCCATTTCATCCCCATTTCTTTTGGTAAGATCAAAACATTTTGTTGTAAAATGTAAGGCGCAGTCTGTCAGCCAGGACTAGGCAGAGTACGATGATCAGATAGACGTCTGCTTTGCAGAATCTGATGACATTTAAAAAAAAGGCATCCCAAACACATATATGGTCAGAGTGTGAAATTGTATGACGTTTTCCATCATATTGGCCAAGCCCTTCATTGGTTGCTGAATTTTGATTGGTTGTTAACAGTCATTTTGCTGAGTTGAGCAAAACAGAAGAAATGAGCAAACATATCCCATTTTATTTAAAAATAAAATCTTCCAGTACAATTTACTTTTTAATAGGTATTTGTTAACATGCCACTACTATTAAAAAACATTGGCCTTTCTTTATTTATTGATGTGAAATTTTCTGAAACGTTACAGCTATGGATGGCCTACCTAAGCCATCCTTGGTATCTGAATTGATGATTCCCCCTTACATCTTGATGTTTCTTCGTACCTCATTTTTATTATGAATTATTTATAAGGTACTAACATTTAGAACTGACAAAAGGCATTAATTGTAAAACATCAACTTTTATTTATAATTGCTAACATTTACACTTCCTTAATAACATATGCACACAATGGAAAGACAACAGAAATAAGGAACAACATCTTTTTGCATAATACAGAAGTAATGTACAAAGGACAGTTAAATTCTAACTGTGACCTAAAATGTAAAACAATATGCCCAACATTACAGGCCGCCCCATTCTATAAGCCACGGAAAATGCTCATTTATGTTTTATGTTTTATGTAGATAAGCCGTCCCATGTTATTAGCCGCAGTGTTACTGAATTTACCATCTGAAGTAAAAGCATCTAATTTGGAGGCCTTTCCAACTCTATACTGAAAGTGACTTTATACCATAGTTGAGCATGAACAATTAAATTGATTACATCTACTGATATCATGCCTCAATGCAAGAACTATGTGATGCAGGTGTTGTGTTGAAATCTTACCCTCCTACCAATTCCTATCCCCTTTCACGGGCACTCTGAGCTTTCACTTTTTATCTTGGTGTTTTAACCAAATTTAACGGAAGTTAGATTAATTTAATGCGAGTAATTGATTGTTTCTGCCACGATATTTAAGCAAAACGACTGTTTAAACATATTGCTGCATTCAGTGCTAAATCAACACACTTCTATGTACATTAACAGTAATTATAAATACACCATTTAGAGAATGTGTTACATTGTATGCAGCACCAGGGGGAGAATTTCAGCACAACACCCGGCAGCACCAAATAAGTGACAGAACATTGTCACCGGTCTATGTTTGCTTTGAATTGCTTTCATGCTTTTAGACAAACAAGCCGCCTCCAATATGCAGGTTTGTAAAACTAATGTATAGGCCATGGCTTACAGTTGGGGAAATATGGTCCATTTTTCTGAACATTACCATTTAAATACATTTTTGAAAGTCTCAAATTACATAAAAACTCACCATATTCATAAAGTAGCTCTATTTTAGCATAACAGAAGCTATACTATACTACACAAAGCCAAAATAGATTTAAAACAAAGTCAAGAACAAACATGCAATTGTGCATCTTCAGGTACGTAGCTGGTAGGTATTTATATGATTATGTGTGATTTTCCCTTGATGTGGCTTCCAAATCTTTATGGATATTTTTTCTTTGTATAATGACAGTAATAACATATAGAAAGAGCTTGAATGACCCTCAAAGACAATTCCATAGACTGAAGGGCAGTAGCACACTGAATGTGTTGGGAAGAGCACCTTATGGTTCTGCATTGGTTATTTTGTCTTGGCTCTGGTCATTACAATGGGCACTTGGATGTACCAAAAGCCTTTCCAGTCTCAATCACTTCATTCCGAGTGTTTTATGTATTTCTGAATGTCCATATATATGCATCATTCCTACTCAACACTTTCATTTCTTTGACTGTTGGTTTGCAACGTGTGAATAATATTTGTTTGCTAATTTCTGTTGAATCTTAGTTTGCATTTGTGCTAATTTATTAATAATTCTTTAATAAATGGTTACATATTACTTTACAATAAGTCTCCCTTTAGCCAGTGTTAGTAACTCTTCACTAATTAGTCATATAAATGAGGTGCCAAGAAATCAACTATCGTAGATACCAACTTAGATACCAAGGAGTAGGTCACACATATCGGAGAAGTAGTAACACACCAATAAATTAAATTCACCTCATAAGCAAAGACCCTGACACCCTGGTTTAAATTTAGCAGCATGTTAATACAAACAAAACTTAATTTTGCTTTCAGTTTAACTATTTTTGGCAGGAAATGTGCTGATGCAATGTTTGTGTAGAATAAGTCAGTCATAATACCTTAGAGGAGAGCCAGCAAATCTTTAATGTACAATCACATGTAATACAATCATAGTTATAGTGTTATTAACATATATGTTTTGTGTAATTTACATATATGTAAATTTTATTTGACCTGCTTAAAAGGAAACCTGAATTGTGTATACATTTGGACTACCCTTCATACAGATTTGCATTATTTCCACACCTCAGGGCTCCCTGGCGCAAGAAGGGATTAATCAGTCTGGAGGACACTCAGGGTCGTACTAAACAACACAACAACTGGTAGGTATGTTAACATTACAGTAACCAGATAGCAAAATGTATTACTGGTATTACAGTAATGATATAAGAAAAACATGTATTTTTTAAATGTTCTATTTATTTGGTCCCTTGTATGATAACAAATGAATGCTAATCGTAAAGTGTCATTACACGTTAGTTGGCTTGGTACATAAGAAATTATCTAGCATTTTAAGGAGGTCACGGATTATTTCATAACAGGTGGAAAGACAAGAGTACCGGCTGCTTCTGCACTGCCACACCACCAACCAAGACACACTTTGTGATGGCAGGTTAAGAAATAGATGCATTTTGGTCATTTAGGTAACAAGAGGGATGGCACCTAATCTCCCAAACCCACCCCATTCATTTCAAAATGAATGTTGGATACTGAAGGGGCAGATAAAGGTTACATTGAAAAATTGTATATATTATAATATTTACTATAGCACATAGTGTAATATGAGTTAATACATACTGTATTTGTAAAACCTTGAGTCCAACCACACAGGCAGGCCTAACTGTCCTATTTAGTATTTAAGTATTGTAAGCATTAAGTATTAAGTATGGTATTGCTGCAGCTTTGGTGAAGACGGTACTTTCAGATCACTGTACTGTCAGGCTACAGCACTCAAGAGGACTGAAACTGTGTATGAGTGTGCAGTTATCATGAGGAGGGCAGGTAGACTTGATCTTCAACAATCTACAGAAGCTGCCTGAAATGACTAAAACCATTCCATGCAGCAATTGCAGTATAATAGTCCTGACTTAAAGTGTATTGTATCATCATCTAATCCTATTACCAACTTAACAGTGTAAGATTAGGTATTTGAGTAGAGACATATTGTTTCTCATTTCATTCTCCAAGCTGCCTAACCAGAGATGTGGAGGGGTGCTGGAACCGATCCCAGAACTTGAAAGGCAGGATGCCAGTCCATTGCAGGGCGGACAGCCAGACAACCACACACACAGTCACACCTAGGCAACCATTTAGCATCTCCTGTTCACCTGATAAACATGCAAACTTCATACAGAATGGGTCCTTCTAGCTGTGAGGTGACAGTGCTAATCACTATTAGAAAATCACATTCCAAGTAATAGTACATTACCTTGAGCCGATCTACAAATGTAACATACTTTCATTATGTTAAAGCATACTTTTATATTAATAAACTTAAAGAATTTGGTTTCCACATCTCTAGCAACACATTCTCAGATTCAACCATCCTGACAGTACAGCAGCCTGAGAGCACAAGGCAATAGCCACATCATGCTACATGATAAATGCACAAACATGTTTAAAAGCTGCAGGCCATGCATGTGGATGAGGATCCTTTGAAAATACACTGATGCTTTAAAAATACAACCTCTCCTTTAACATCAATTCAAAAATAAGCTTTCCTTCAGTAATAGTCATGACCAGATATCATTCTAACACTTGATGAAATGGCACAGACACAGCTGTCATTTGCGAAAGCCTTAAAAGCAGCTGGTGAAGCAGTGTGTGTCTGTGCTGCCAGTTACTCTGTTCTTCCTTCATTAGCCTGAGTCAGAGAGAGAAAAGCTGGTCCTGAGCACTCTCTTGTTTCTGTGCAGACTGAGACAGCTGTCGGGGCTCTGATCCAGGGCTGGAATTTTTCTGGACAGGAGGGAGATGCTCCACTGCTTTTGCTCTATCTGCTAAAAACTTATCAAACTCTGCAGCAGGGGAGAATAAAAAACAGTTAGGCAGGGAGAGAGAGAAAGAGAGAGAAAGAGAGAGAGAGAGAAAGAGAGAGAGAGAGAGACATGTAAAAGGATAGAGAAGAGAAAAATGAAAGAACAGAAGAGGGAGAAAGGAGACAGGAAACAGAAAACAGAAAAAGAATGGTGGAAAATGATAAAATAGATAAAGAGAGGGAGATGGTAAGAAAAAGAGGAAGACAGGAAGACAGAAGGAGTGCCTACCTTCACTTGTCACTCCATCTCCATCTTCAGCATCAAGCTGTCAAAAAAGCACATTTAAATACACATCACACAGTTAACATTAACAGGGTTTACGTTTGGTACTTAGCACATCACTGACCACTACTATGGTGCACATACGAGTAAAATCAAATCAAAAAATTATCACTCTCTACTGTTTCCACTAGATGGCGGTAACACACTACTTCAGCCTCATATTCTGCTCCAGTCTCCATGAAGTAAGAAGCCAGGAAACTATTTGGGCTATTTGGGTACTGTAGTCTAAAATGGCAAGTTTACCGTATCTTCAGACAGCCACTTTTCAATTTCATTCATAGCAGCAGTCCGCGGTGCTGGCACCTAAAGAACAGAAAACAGCCAAACTCAAAAATGAAATGCAATTCTAATACACAACATAACTCAACATACAATAGCAACACCATGATTCACTCCATGCAGTCACTGTCATATCAAAACTCTATTTTGACATTAATGCCCTCCACAATGAACAAATCAATAGTAAATGGTCTGAATGTACAAGCTTACTGATACTGTTAAGACCATGTTGACATTAAAGAGATAGTGACGTTGTGCTATGGCAGTGATGACATGCTGATCGGTTTTGTCTGCTCTTTTGGTGATATCACGACCAAGAACAGTGTAACCTTGAGGATTCAATCGCATGCTATATTCAGAGCAAATCAACAGCCACAAGCACAAGGCCAATCATTTCACATTTCCTGCGATTCAGCAAGAACACCATGTGCATGCATTCATCAGCCTGCAACCACCCAAGCCTGCAGGGGATCATACATCAGTTCTGTGTAACACAGTCTGTTCTGTACTGTGATTAAAGTCAGGCAGTAGTGTTTGCAGCCATTTCAGCTACATGACATCAGCCGTGTGATGTATATACACTACAAGGAATTTTGTAGATGCCTAGCGAGAGAACCATGTGCTTATCAGACAGAATGTTTTCTGTTTCCAACTGTTTGGTTTTTTAACAAAGCAATTAGGGTGGTATAAATCATACTACACAGGTCATTGAATTATTTATGACTACTTGTGGAGCAGTTTACAAAGCTTAAAATGCTAAAAAAAATCTCCATCTACTATGTGGGAATACTTAGTGATTAGTGATTCGTGATCATTGTACATTATAATGTATCATGGATTGCAGAGTATAGATCATAATGTATCATGGATTGCAGAGTATGGATCACAAAGTGGGGATTGTAGACCATGTGGTGTTTTGTGGAATGTGAATTGTAGACCCTGGATGATGGAGAATGGTGAAGGATTGATTATAATGTATGCATCATGGGGTCATGATTATGGAGTGTAGATTGTGGAACGAGGGGAGTGGAATATGAAGAGTATGGATAATGGAGTGTGGAATGTAGACTGGAGAGTATGGTGTGTTGATTTCAGAGTACAGACTGAGGTGTAATGCATTTTGAAATCTGGACTGAGGACCAAGGAGTATGGATTGTGGTACATCAATTGTGCTAAATTTGTTTTGTAGTACAGTAGGAGATTATGGAGTGTGGATTAAAATAAATTACTGTGGGGAGTGTGGATGGTGTAATGGGTTGTGGGGAGTGTGGATGGTGGATTGGGGAGTGTAAATGGTGGAGTAGATTCGGGAGTGTGGATGGTGAAGTGGATTGGGTAGTGTTGATGGTGGAGTGGATTGGGGAGTGTGGAGGGTTGAGTGGGTTGTGGGGAGTGTGGATGGTGGAGTGGATTAGTGAGTGTGGATGGTGGAGTGGATTGGGTAGTGTTGATGGTGTAGTGGATTGGGGAGTGTGGATGGTTGAGTGGGTTCTGTGGAGTGTGGATGGTGGATGGTGGAGTGGGTTGTGGGGAGTGTGGATGGTTGAGTGTGGATGGTGGAGTGGATTAGGGAGTGTGGATGGTGGAATGGGTTGGGGAGTGTGGATGGTGGAGTGGATTAGGGAGTGTGGATGGTGGAGTGGATTAGGGA
>JBBIGC010079348.1:0-10461 GCA_037576955.1 Lepidarchus adonis
GAAAGACTTTTAGCTCTAAAGCGTTTGAAGCTGTGAAATCTGCCAGAGGAGGAGTTACTAAGTACTGATTATGTAGGGTGCACAAACTTTGCAGAGTGTCACAATAATGTTTTTATTTTTTTAATCTTTGTTCAATTTATGACAAAAAAAAGTAACTATACATCAATATTTCCTGAAATATAATATATCTAATATATATATATATATTATATTTCAGGAAATATTGATGTATAGTTACTTTTTTTGTCATATATATATATATTATTATATATTATATATATATATATATTATTATTATTATATAATAATATAATATTACGTATAATATTATCTATTTTTCCATTTCCTAGAGAGTGTGTATCTTTTCATTAAAAAAATTATCAGTATGTTATTTATTGAGGGGTGATCAGACTTCTATGCAGTTGAATGCCAACCAAATGCTTTATGGTAATATGGCGAGACTGGTATTAGCTATATGCGCAATTCGCATTACGTCACACTTGGAGGAATGAAACCCCGATGTAACCCACCTGGATGCAGCGTGAGTAAAATATACCTTAGCCAAGTGTCTGCTAATGTTTAACAGTTTCTGGGTTACACATTTCTGAATACACACAGTCCTCAGAGTTGAAGGTCTGTCTTCTGTTCCTGACGTCTGAAACTTTTCAATTTCTCCACACACCTGCCCTATCAAACAGCTGTGTTACAGTAGGGGCTTCTTCCCCAGCTGACTGCATGCCTGATCTCAGAAAACCTTTTAAACACATTCTCAGCTACATGTTCATCATTGCTCTAACCTGGTTTACCATGACTGAATGTCTGAGCATGACTAAGTAATAAGTGTGTGTCTGTGTGTTTTAGATGGACCTCCTGTGGCTGCAGTAGAATCGCTGCCTAATCTTCCCTCTGGAGCACGTACATCTGTCTTGCAGCCTAATGGACACCCAACACAGTATGACTTAACAAATAACGTGTTCATATTTTACACACACGCACACGCACACGTATCTTTTTTTAATCGGAGAGGTTCTTGTCTCTTCTAGCTCGTCACAGCATGGCATTGCCCCCCCTGGAACGGGCTTTGGAACATTTTCTCTGGAGCGGCACCAGCAACCCCCCAAGGAAAATCCTGTGAGCTACAAGGATGCTCTTAAACAACAGGTACGATTTATGCATATTAACGGCAAAATGTAAAAGCACAAACAACTTCTTGTTAAATTAAGATTCTCCACCCATACAGTCCTTATATGGAAACAGCTTTAAAAACGTTCTGCTTCCACTTTGTTTTTGTAAAATCAAGTCCTGCAACTGATTAGCCCCACCCCTTCACACGAAAGTTCTAAGAAGTTATCTGATTGGTTAGAGGCTCATTTACATATTGTAGCATCTTGCGAGATCAGTACCAGAAAGACCGATAATGTGATAATTATCTATAGACGATTTATAATGCAGCCCTTTCCCGTTCCACCTGTTCCTGTATTTTCCGAATATCAGATAAAGGAATTATAATGATATAATTAATTAATAGTATTTATAAAATAAAATACCCTGGTTAAAGGTTATGGTATATGTTTAATTTTTATTATTTCCCCTCAATATGTTAAATTTAGCAAATAAATAGAAATTGTGTACTGTTACTTTATGCTGTAAAACATCATGTTTAATTTTGTTAGAGGCAGTGTGTCTTTTTTCTTAAATATATTAAAATGCATGACATTTCTCCTTTCCTTAGTTTAGCTTCATAAAAAAAAATTATAAGGAAAGGAAAAAAAAAAGAAATCTATAAGAACATGTCTTACTACTAAGAACATGTAAAATCTATAAGAACGTGTTACTATTATGAACATGTAAAATCTAAAAAAAAAAAAAAAAGCATGGCATTCAATCAGGGGTGTACTAACTTTTGCACTGCAATTTGCCTACATGAAAAGTCAAAAAAAAAATTGGGGAAACTGCTGTTATTTGTCTATGATGCAGATTGAAGAAAGGCAGGAGAGGAGACTGCGAGAAAGAGAGGAGAAAGAGCGCCATGATGCGAAGCTGGAGGCGGAGATGAAAGCCTACGAGCCGTGGGGGAGAGCAGGAGGTGGAGCTCCACTGAGGGATGATCGAGGCAACCTCATAAGTAAGTATTTGTAATAGTAATAATAATAAGCTTTATTTATAGAGCACTTTTCATACATCAGGATGCAGCTCAAAGTGCTTTAAAATATACATAGTTAATATAATTTACATATTTAAAGAAAACAGAAACAAAGTGCAGGAATAACAAATATTTATTTATAAGCATTGAGATAAACATGAGATGGTACAATTTATGTTTGTATAATGGTTAGTGATGCATTTTGTAACAAATATTAATGGAACGCTTTATTAAATAATGTTTTTAACTGTTTTTTTAAAAACTATTTACTGTTGATGTCAGAATTGAATCAGAATCAGAATTGTATTCCATAGTTTTGGGGCAGAAAAACTAAATGCTGCTCATCCAGTCTTTTTTGGTTCATTTTAGGAGCTTCAGTAAAGCAGTATTCCACGCAAAACCAGTTAGAGCTTTATAAACCAGTAGGAGGATTTTACACTATTCTGAATGAGAGCGGTAACCAGTGTAAAGAAGCTAAAACAGAATTTAAATGTTCTCTTGGTTTCGTGCATGTCAGTTCTCTGGCTGCAGTGTTCTGTAGCCTTTTGATGGTGTTTTTGGTGGTAAACCAGTGAAAAGTGATATGTGGGCTTATTGGTAGCACTCCTGGTGCTGCTAATTTAGCTCAGGAATGTAGGAGGAGACTTCTATGCTGTATGGCACTGTGGTTAGGACCTTGGAAGGTTGCAGGTTCAAGTCCCACCACCGAGGTAACCTTGAGCAAGGACAAGTAAAAGTGAATCCAAGTGAAATATCGTTCTTTTTCCAGGTGATCTGAAGCGAATGCATAGGTCCAATGAAGAGGCGTACATGAACCCAGAGGCTCGTGCCAGAAGAGCCATAGCACCAGTGGGTCGGACCGGAGCTTTATCAAGAGCAGAGGACCCGGTCTCCTCACAGATAGTGTCAGGTAATACGCAGACTTTTTATATGTCTCACTTTTTCTAAACTTTTAGCTCCAAATTTTTAAAGTTTCAACCTCCTCTGCATCTGATACAGTATATTATATATAACACTATAATTTTATGTTTATACACTGACCACTCCCACCAGTGTGAACTGTCACACCCATTTTATTTGTCCTACTGTCATTTGACTCAATGGAGATGCACTCAATATTTAATCTGTATGTGGCTTCATTACACAGTAGTAACAATTAATCAGTTTGTACTGATGCATCGACTAAAATAGTCCAGAATGGGTAGTATTTTTTACTGCTTTTAATAATAAAATGTTCTAATTATACACTGTTTAAATGTGTGAGCCATTTTTTGGACTATAGATTCCTGAAAATTAAAGTATTAAAAAAATTATCTGATTGTTGGCTGAAATAATTGAACTACAATTAAATTATGACACCACTTGTTATTTAAGCCACCTAGTTATTACGTAGTGTATTATTGTAGGGTTGGTTTTTTTTTATTTTATTTATTTTTTTTTTTTTGCAATGAAGGATTAGCAAAGTAAGAATTTTATTGGTATTTAATATTGGTATTTTAAAAAATGGTATCCTGGTAATGATATCCTTTATATGTTGTTTTAATGATAAACAGTCTATCCACTGGTCCCAACTTAGCTGTGGAAACATTATTCATTTTGTTTGTGTCGGAAGTAAAAGGTCTGACGAAGACGAAGAGCTTCTCTCAGACTTTGCTGGAGGATCCGCTGTATGAACAAGAATACCCAACTTTGTTTTATTTAAAAAATGATTAATAAACGCCTCACGTTTCCAGTAAAATAAACTGGTATCATTTCCCTGTACAGTCCGGGAGTTGATTTTCGCATCTCTCACTGCTCATGACCTTGATCCCTTCTTTACTCCTGTAGGTTTCTCCTTCGCCCAGACCTCACCATACGCCAGAGGCAACGTCTTCAGTGACCTCCCTTCGCCCCAGCAGCTCCTTGAGCAGGAGAAGTACAAGGAGAGTCTGAAGCAGCAGGTAGGAGACATTTCACTGAAGACTTTGTCCTTCTGGAACAAACCGATAAACTTGGCTTTGGGTGAACAGATTGAGGAGAAGCAGAGGATGGAGGCAGAAAAGAGGGAGAGGCTGAGACTGGAAGAGGAGAAGGAGGAGAGGAGGTTGGCGGAGCAAAGGGTACGGATCCAGAGGGAGTATGAGGAGGAACAGGACAAGAGAAAACGCAAGGAGATGGAGGTGGGCTCAGCTTCTTTGCTCACTGTTACAGAGGTTCTACATCACTGCAGGACGTTGTACTGGAAAACGATACTGGTTTATAGATTCAGCTGTCTGCCATTAACTACGTTTTTCTTTTTAGTTTGTTTTAAGCAGGTTTAATATAAAACGTGGATTTTTACATTTCTTGGGAAAGCCTGCATTACTGCTGAGGCTAATCAAATTTTGCTATTTAAAAATGACTAAAATGCTATAATGACTTTATAAAATCCCCTGTACATGGCTCTGGATAACTGCGTCTGCCAAATGCTGTAAATGTTCATCCCGGGTGAGGCTCCTTATACCGGTGAGATTTCTGGATGGGCATATGTGCTCTTCTTTTGCAGCAAAGCGCCAAAAATCAGGAGATAATTCGGCAGGCAGAGGAGCGGCGCAAAGAGGCAGAGAGGAAACGGAACGAGGAAGTAGAGAAGGAGACTGAGGCTGTGAGGAAGCAGTATGAGCAAGAGAGACAGGCACGTCTGGAACAGGTTAGAAACGCCAACTGTTCTGTAGTGACTCCTACTGCTGAGGCTTTGCCACTTCCATACATCTTGGAACCCTGATTAAGGAGGACTGAATTTAGTCCAAGAAAACCTTTTTTTATTATTAATAAAACCTTTGTTGGTAGTATTCTATTTCTTCTATTTTCTGTGTGAGCTTGATGTTTCCCAAGCATGAACAACCAGTCCAAGTCAGACACCAGAACTGCTTTTTTGATTCGATTTTAATTTATTAATTTTATTCCTTTCAGAACGTGAACTCTATATAATATATAGATTCATTACACATGGAGTGAAATATATTAAGCCTTTATTTCTTGGAATTTTGATGATTATGGCTTACCGCCAATAAAACTCAAAATTCACTGTTTAAATAGGCTGCAGGTTGGCGTTCAAAAGAGCGAAACAAACGTGAGTTTAGCCGCATACTTGGGTAAATCAAGAGCCGCTACAAAACGCCTAGTTTGCTCAGAGCTTTCTTTTATCCCAGATTCGAATGCCCATGCGTTTAGGTCCAGGTGTATGGGCTTCAGCTTATCTGTCTTAGTGAAATAAGTGCTGTGCAGTGAGCTGGTGTCTGACAGGGACCATAATCAGAGAGTTATTTTAGGTGTGTGACTGAATGAGAATTATAATCAGAAAATTGACCCTTTTCATACGACTGTTCCTGGACTGATACAAGTGTTTTAAAAATGCAAAGGAATTCAGGTCACAGTCCCCACCCATCCCTACAGTGCAGAAGAGAATGGGCTACCAGCACCCCCCAAGACCACCTTCACTGGACAGCCGTCGCTCTGTTGCTGGTCTTTCTGTGAGTATCACTGAGTAATAAAGAAAACGTTGAGCTTCATTTACCAACGTTTTTTTCATAAATTTGATTAGGAAAGGTGTTTGCACATATGTTATCTAATGTGTGTAAATATTCTTGAGTGCATAAATTGTCCTTCATTTAAAAAAAATGGGAAATATTTGAATCTTTGTTAAAACTGCAAGTTTTAAGCAAAAAAAACCCCCAACTTCCTATGATTGGTAAATGTGAAAATGACCGTCATTGGGAACACTCTCAATCCCACACAATGTGCATCACAACTAAATATGATCTGCGGAGAGCTCATACGGGCACACTGCAAAAAATGCTTTTCTATCTTAGTAGTTTTGTCCTGTTTTCAGTCCAAATATCTAAAAAATCTTAAATCAAGATACATTTACTAGACACATAATATAGCATAAGAAATTATTTCTTGTTTTCTGAAAAAACACCTTAAAGTTAAGTCATTGTTTGCTTAAAACAAGCCCAATTATTTGCCAATGGGGTAAGAAAAATAATCTTAAGATATAATCTCAATCAGAAGTTTGTGTACACTGCAAAAAAGCTTTTCTTACTCAGTAATTTTGTCTCATTTCCAAATATCTAAAACATCTTAAATTAAGATTACTAGACAAGAAAAGTGGTATGAGAAAATTAAGTGATGCTTAAAACTTCTGATTGAGATTATATCTTATTAAGATTATTTTTCTTATCCCATTGGCAGATAATTTAGCTTGTTTTAAGCAAACAATGACTTAATTTTAAGGTGTTTTTTCAGAAAACAAGAAATAATTTCTTATGCTATTTCATGTGTCTAGTAAATGTATCTTGATTTAAGATTTTTTAGATGTTTGGACTGAAAACAGGACAAAACTACTAAGTTAGAAAAGCATTTTTTGCAGTGCAGAAGAGAGGAGAAGTGTACAGGTGAAGTGAAAATGTGTAGTTCTACAGATGGATAAAGCTGATCATCCGCAGGTTGTTTGCAATAGTAATTGACAGGTTGACAGATGAGATTAGACAAGATTCCGAAAGAAAAATGACACATGAGGATGACGTATGTAGTGAGAGTAGGGAGCAGCTGGAAGAGACCTCAGAGAGGAGAGGAATGAAAGACAGAATACATGAGTGTGAATGAAATGGAGGACACTGGAAGGAAAGATGGAGGAGGAGTTTAAATACTTGGGTTCAAAAGTCCAGAGCAGTGGGCATTGTGGAAGAGTGGGAGAGTGCAGGAAGGTGGAGTGGGTGGAGGAGAGTAGCAGGAGTAATCTGTGGCAGACAGGTCCAGTAAGAGTGTTAAGGTTTATAGGACTATGTCTTTATAATCCATATAAATTCCTATACAGTTTCGACACCAGATCTGGCTGAAGGAAAATAAATGGTAAATAACAACCATTCTCCTCACAGTGGGAAGGACTTTTAGCTCGCGTGTAGTCTTGACATAACTAATCTATTATCTAAATAATGATTTTCCACACAAAGAATGAGTAAGAAGAGCATTTTGATATTAAAAACAGAACAGTTTCTTGAACCACCATGTTAGACTGAAGTTTTCCCTGAAGAGCCCGAGTGTTGGGTGAGCTCTCTCTTTGTCATGACCGACTGTCATACCTTCACGACTCACAAAAGCTCCACCCAACTAGTTCGGCTTTTAAGAGAAAACACATTGTTTTGACTAGTGACCACACGTCACACATGCGTCTGCCCAGTTAATAACAACAGATGCTTTGCCTTTGTCCTTGTTAGCTTAGCCACCTTGCTAGCCCCCTGTGCCTCTAAAGTGTAAACAATTTTTGTTTATAAGTTTAGCTTTAGCTCAGGGCTAGCAGTCTCTCTCTGTTCTTTCCTGGAATGTCAACAAACTAGCCTAGCCACCTTGCTAGCTATTTTGGCCAATCAAAGTCCTGTGTGCTTTTTCCAGGAAGTTATAAAAGCTGGAGCTGAGGACAATGCATTTTTACTGGCAATCCATGTTTTTGGTGCAAGAGGAGGTTCTTTCCTCCAGCAAGAGTGAAAGGTAAGGTTTACAGGACTGTAGTGAGACCAGGTATGTTGTACGGGTTGGAGACGGTGCTGAGGTTTGCGCTGGCAGTGAAGAGGATGGACAGGATAAGGAAGGAGTATGTTAGAGGGAAAACTCTGGTTGGACAGTTTGGAGACAGGGTCAGGTTTACATTTAAAACAGAAGTAAATCTAAGTAAGAAAACCTAACTTGGACCCTCATCTAATGCTGTCTAATTATTTTATCATTACAGCTGTTATTTTGCCTCAGTTTCCTTTGAAACTGTGGTGCACTTCATGAAAAATACATTTAAAATCTTACTTTAAATGGTTTTCAGATAATATAACAATAATAATTTCACAGTAAACTATATTCTACTATTTTACTTTCAGTTTTGTAGAAATTTAATTAACTCATTTAGGTAACCAGGTTACTTATTTAGATAAAAGATTAAATTGAAAAAAAAATTATTTAATTTGAACTTCTTAAATTTGAACAGAAAACACATTCATGGCTGGAAAAAAAACAAATATGAAGAAATTATCATAGTAATTATGATAACTTTGCGTCTCATTGGCTTTTAAAAACTTATTAAAGTAATACATTATATCATTATATAAATTCAGCTCCATGTTATTTATATAGAGCTATATAGATATGCTATAGGATCTTTTTTTTTATAAATAAATACATTACCAAATATAATATGTATTGCATTATTTGTTTTCTTGGTCTGCTTTAGGATTTGTTTGGAAATTAGATGTTTAAGTCACATTCATATTAAAACATTTAATAGTTCACAAACCTTTACAACCAAACTTGTACACTGACAAGAAATGCCCACGTGGTGGCAGCACAGCTTTAAATCAAATACGGGCCTGGGGAGTTCTGCTTTCATAAACGATTGCCATTATGTCGCTGTGTAGAAAAATATTTAAAATGTTTTTAAATACATATAAGGATTATAAAGTTATATTAGCACAAGTCAGCTATAACTTACTTATACAGGTAATATTAAACTTATAGGCTCATATAGGCTCATATATCATTAACATATTACTAATCCACATTGCATTCATTAATATAATGTATATGTATTGTAGTTATTAATATTATTAATATATACTTAGGACGAAAAATGCAAGTGAGTAATTGTAAATATTGTATAGGAATCAGTTATTCGGATGTTAATGTATGATGTCAGGCGCGCTGGCTAATATTAAACTGCACGTGTAGCTGCAGACGGAACGTGCGCGGTGGGCGGAGCCGAAGTGACGTCAGACGTACGGGCGGGGCGAGTCTATGCAGTGTCGCAAGAGGCAGCAGTGGAAGCTACAGACAACCGAGCATATTGGGATTATTTGGTCCTCAAACATGGATTGACGTCGCGGCCAACGGAGATGTGAGTCCTGTTCGGTTTGCGGTGCGTTTGTGTAATTCACAGACACATTAAAGTTGTTACACAATCGGCTATGAGCTGTTTACCGTGTTTACTGTGTTTAGGGTCTGCGCCGATATGCGCAGTGAGGGGAAACTTAGGGAATAAGTGATGTTGCCACTTTTGTTCGGATTTCACGTTGTTTAATGCGGTCTGTGTGGAATTCGGATAGTAAAGCAGACTAGCTAACTTGCTTCAAGGCGTTTGTTTGTTGGGTGATGATACAAGACTCTAGGAAGGAAGGTCGGTTAGTTCCGTGTATCGGTACTGTGGGCTAGGGGCACTCAGCAGTTCCGGCTCTTGTCCAGGCTGCTGTTGTGTGGATGATACTTAATCTCATCAATTTTGTTCAGTTCAGATCTAAACTTAACTTCCTTCCTTCCTTCCTCCCACAGCATAGCAGCCATGTCAGTCTCAGTGCATCTACACAACCATGTTCAGGGACAGGTGCTTCCCCTCCCTCCCTCCTCTCACACACTAACCTCTGCTTATTGGAACGTCTCCACATTCAGGTGCAGGGGTTACAGTTTAAGTTTGACACTGGTTTGGATTATGATCCATGGGGTCGATCTATTCGGTTCTGTTATTCCAGATTTGTGTAACTGTATTTTTTGTTCTCTTTTAAAAACTACTGCATTTTTAGTGTTTAAATACATAATTATGTTAATAGGTATATATGTTTTTTGTTTTTTTTTTTGCATATGTAACATTTTATTTTACATTGTTTGTACATTTGGTTTTACAGTGTTAGAGAAGCAAAGAGCCTGATGTTGCTTGATCCCAGTCTTTTCCTCCCAGTCAGACACACAGCTTATTAATTAAACACTGATATGAATTGGGACTCCATATTGTAGGCATGTGTTGTAATATTTGGGCTCCCACATGGAATATACAGACAGGTAAATTCTGTTTGTTCAATGGTAGGGTAGCTGGCATGAGAGCATTGCTTGTGTTTGTTCTGATTGCTGATATGGCTTAAAATTCATTTCATGTTCTCTTTTTGGCCACAAAGACCTGAGAGAAAACAGTAGTTGCCAGATTCATAGCGTGACCCCTGTGAAACCAAACAGGAGAACACTTCAAAAAGACGTAAATAATGATTAAATATTGTATGTGTGAGATGGAATAGTGTTGGTATATTATGGGCAAATACAGCATGGCACAACGCTAGTGATGTAGTTGTTCTGACTCTACTGGGGGATTTCAGCTGAAAGAAGCTTCCCCATGTTCAAGAATCACACAGCAAATACTCCACTTCAGGCAAAAGACTTTTAATATGTTCAAATGTAAATTGCCTTATCAAGTGAATGTTATTTATACAGTGTTTTTATAACTGACATCGTCACAAAGCAGCTTTACAGAGTTTATAGAATCCGGGTCCGAGCCC
>JBBIGC010079359.1:0-10461 GCA_037576955.1 Lepidarchus adonis
GTGTGTGTGTGTGTGTGTGTGTGTGTGTGTGTGTGTGTGTGTGTGTGTGTGTGTGTGTGTGTGTGTGTGTCTTTGAGATATCACTTTCTTTTTGGTCCTTTTGAAGAGCCCACTCTATGAATTTCATAATGACGGATTTCTGCTTGAGCTGACAGAGAGTGTTCACGATGTGCAGAAACACTCCAGGCCTCGAATCTACACATATCCCATCCACAATTCGCACCCACGTCTGAAACAACGAAAAAAAATTTCCATATGATCTGCATGTGTGTATATGTAATGATGTATCTGTATATATAATTATGATTTATTAAGTATTCAACATGGTTTGCATGGTCAACTTATTAAAGAAATTACCTGAATTGCATTGAAATGTTGACCCCGGCTTTGATAGAGCAGTCCAATTGTGAAAAATCTGTTCCATGAAAACACATCGTCAATTGTAAGAAGCGCTATACAAATAAAATTTAATTGACTTGAATTTCAATGCCTGCAAAATGTTCCAAAGGTCAAAAACATAATCCCCCAAAACACCTGTTGGAGTCTCCTAAGTATTATGCAATCATTCTAAGGGGAGGATTTGCCACTCTGTGAAAGACTGCTGGGGCAAATAGTGCAACAATTAAAGAACAATGCTCTTTTTTTTTAAGATTTCATCATCTATGGTATGTAATACCAATAAAAGATTCCAAGAATCCGGAGAAAAATGGACTCAACATGGGATGGGCAAATCGTCACTGCATTAAAAACAGAGACACTTCTAATAGTAAGTGAACGTAACAGGATTCAGTTCAGTTCAGTTCAAAACCACATCACTTGATCTCCTCAGTTCCCAGACTTTTCCAGAGTGCTGTTAAAAAAACAGTGATACAACACTGAGACAAACATGTTCCTTTCTAAAACCTTGTGAATTAAAATGACTTTGTAAATACGCATGTTGTTTTTAATTTATACTTTACAAAGCATATTGTGTATGGGGTTGTATCAGAAACACCTACTGTATAAGTAAACTTGTAGGTATTTAATTAGAAACTGTTTTTTATTTGATTATTGACCACTTTATTTGAAACACTTACCTTGTACTTAATGTTAAACCTTTAGGCCCATGGTACAATTACAGAGAAACGCTACACAGTTTATTAATTCATTACTGGTCAGTTTTTGACCACAGGTTTACTCTTGGCCAGACATTATGTGGGTGGACCGTTCTCAGCACAGCAGTGACATTGACATGGGGGTGTGTTGTTCTTTATGGAGTGTGGCAGGCACAGCAGGGTTGCCTGCTGTGCTGAGAATGGTCCACCCCCCAAATAATGTGTGCATCAATGGTCAAGAACTGACCAGAAGAAAGTAGTGCAGCAACAGATGAGTAACTGCAGGTATTTCTAACAAAGTGGCTAAGGAATAGACAAGGTAGGCGTATCTGATGTCATCCTTACCTCTTGTGTTGCTCCAGCTCTGGCACACACACTGGGAGAAAACAGTCATTAGGAGAAGCCACAAGCTGCTCCATGTTCTCGTGATCTCCCTGCTCTAAATACAGCTTAAAAAGTGCAGTGTCGACATCCTGAGGGCAGATTAGGCCCTGGACTGTCCTGCGGGTCTCTCGCAAGAAATGGCAGAGGAAGTTCAAGTACTGTTGGAATGTTGGCCAGTCATCTCTGCTCAGCCTCCGCAGGTCTTTGCTGTTGCTTACAGCAGGACGCTGAGATTTAAAGTCCGACGTGATGACAGCCATCTCCGGGAAGAGGCTAATGATTTCCCTTGGGTCCACGTTGCCTTTACTATGGAGAATTTAATGGTGAATTTTATAAATGTTGACTCCTAAACTCTTAAAGGACCCATATCATCCATTTACATTTTCCCACTATGATCCTTTTATGTCTTGTTATGTCTCTTGTTGTCTCTTTGTTTAGTGTAGAGACTTTTTTATTACAGATTTATTGGTATTTCATATTTAGTATTATTCACTTTAGACTTTTAAATTTATTCTTTATTTTATATGCTGTATTTACAGTCATGGCAACGCTGTAATTCTTCCAGAAAATGCACCATTTCTTCCAGAAGACTATTGCAATGGCAAATGTTTTGGTAAACACATGTTTATTTCCTTTATGTGCATTGGATCAACACAAAAGAAGAAGCAGAGGAAAAAAAGCCAAATTTGATATAATTTTTACAAAATGGATTATGTCAATTTTTGCTTTTTTTCTCTGCTTTTTTTGTTGATCCAATGCACATAAAGAAAATAAACACATGTACCGTATAACAAAACATTTGTAATTGCAATACTCTTCTGGAAGAAATGGTCTTCTAAGTCTTTTCCCTCTCTATATTATAGGCCCTTTAATTTCTGTAAAACAATCATTTAAAATTGTATGGTTTACAAAAATGTACTTCAATTTATGCTAAATAACCATTTAAAAATGTGTTGTAATTACATGAAAAGTTCTTTGGCATCAGGAAAGGCTTTATTGTAAAACTGTATCCACCCGGATGTGCAGGTAATACTCCTGTGTAGGTTCTAGGACATAAACAATAGAAAATAGGATCTCTGTTAATTAATAAAAGAAATATATTTTATTCTGTTTATTCAACTCGTTTTAAAGCGCATATTAAAGATGCGTAAGTAGAAGTGAGCTGCAAATGAATTTGCCCTGAAATCTTGGCCGGTTACTTTAAGAGCCGGTAATGGTGGAATTAAATCTGCATCTGTTCCTGTTTTGATGCAAATAGCTCCCACGATGTGTTTGTAAGCAGCTCAAAAACGCAGCTGCTTAACCCTGCTGATCTGATGACATCACATCCATTAAAGATACTATATATTCTGCATGACTATTTGTGGTAATCCTCCAACATTTTTAGCCCTTAGCTGCTCATCAGTATTAATTAAGTGTCATCTGAAGCCGCGGGAGGTGATAATGGCGTGAGATGCACTCTGCTATGCAGTGGTTTATGGTTTACTTACATTTCCAAAGAGGATCAGGATTACAGCCACTCTGTCCACTGCTCTATCATCATTTTCTTACCTCGTAAGAATCCTCAGGCAAAAGTGCTTGAACTCCATCCAGCAGTGTTTGGGCCTCATCCACTCGTTCATATCCAAGCAGAACTCGAATCTGATCCTCCAGGGAAATCTGTGACAGGCCGTGAATTTCCCTCTCAGCAACTACAAACACGCTTTCTAGATAGAGAGCAGGAAGACGAACCAGAAGTGGTCCACACGTTCAAATTATGGTGGTAGTTTTGCTGTTTTGACAAAATATTTAAAAATATAAAGAAAAATATATGTACATCACATGGATTGTTGATTTTCCCAACAGATTTCAACAAGTAAACATCCCCTCTTTAATACAGTGGCTACAGATAAAGGGGATTTTACATATGAAACATACAATTGAAAAATTAGTAGCATTTTCACTTCTAAATACATTAAAAAACTAAACTAAACAGTCACTTGATAAAGATAAGTTAACCTGTATAAATAGAGCAGAAAAGTCCATAAAATTAGAATCAGGTGTTCCTTCCTTTTGCAGATGGAAGTGCTATTTTAAAATGACAGCTAGGGTCTGGTGTTGTTTTGCCAAGATCTCTATGGAAAAAGGCTGCCTGTAAATCTGGAAAGGTATTTAAAAAGATCTTTACATTTTTAAATTAATGATTGCACTGTAAGGAAAATAAGCTGCTACTAATTTGTCCAGGACTGGCCTCCTCAGAAAGTTCTACATGGTAGTCGTGCCAGAAAACTTTTATTTGTTCTCCAAAAAGAATGTTATAGCTACAGTCTAACAAAGAATATATAGACCAATACCTGATCTTCAAGATTAATGTAAATAAACATGTTTGGCCACAGTTACAGTACACGTGTGGTGAAGACCAAAGACAACTTTTCAGGATAAGAATCCCATACCAACTGTGAAACATGTTGGTGGCAAAGTTGTGGTTTGGGGTTGCAGTGCTGCCTCAGGGACTGGGCAGTAATTGATTCATCTCTTAATTCATATCAGAGTGCTTGAAGATAATGGGAGGTCATCAGCCCAAAAGCTGAATTGTCGAGAACGTTTAGACGGGATAATTATCCTAAGTCCTAAGTCAAAAAGAAGAATGGAGATTTTTTTGAACCCCATAGGGAAAAGGGAAACTAAACCTAGCTGAAGGAATTTTGTGTGAAAGAGTGGTATGTCAAGCAAGCTGAAGTCTTTTGATATGATAAATGATCAAGTATAGCACTGTTATCTGTAGGCTTAAAGAGGGGAAAATGTTTACTTGTTCATATATTTAATATACCATACACACACACAGTGGGGCAAAAAAGTATTTAGTCAGCGACCAATTGTGCAAGTTCTCCCACTTAAAAAGATAAGAGGCCTGTATTTTTTAACTATGAGAGACATAATGAGAAAAAAAATCCAGAAAATCACATTTTCTCATTTTGTCTCTTATAGATGAGGTAAAGCTATGGTAAAAAAAACCCCAAAAAAACATATATATGTATATTATAATTGTAAATGATCTAAATAAGTGTTATTGTTGAGTCATTTATAAAAAGAAAAACAATACTAGGCAAGTCTAGTTTTGTCATCAGCTGTTTGGCATTTGTTTGATCTGGAATGTAGGATATAGTGTAACTCAGAGGTCAGAGATTAACCTGTGGTGGAAAGAAGAGCTTTGGCGTTGGCGTTTTGTAGGGAAATTGTCTGTTTGAGCCGCTGGTCCAGCATGCTGTAGATATAAAGTGCCTGATTCTGCAATGCCAACACGTAGGGGAAATCTACCACTGCGTCCAGAACACCTTCAGGCCACTGCACAGGAGGTCGCTCAGATATGCCATCCTTCGTCACAAACATGCCTGCAAAAAAACCAGAGCAGTTCAGCTCAGTGCAGGTAACCTGCTCTATTCAGCTTACAGCTTACAGTATGGGGGAAGGGTTATCACCATATTCCCCTGGCTTTGTAATGCGATGGCCTCAAGGAAAAGACAAAATGAAGTAACAGCACCTAGGGAATAACATCAGTGCAAAATTTGAGCTCTAGCTGGATCACAACCACATCAGTTTCTGTCATATTTCAACCATAAGGGGTTATGCAAGCGACACAAAAATTGCTTAAACTAATTGCTTAAACAGCACTCATGTTCTAAAAGTCCAGAACTAAAAGAACAAGCGTGTGCATTAGGAGGAGTGCTTCAGCTTGATCCACTTAAGCATGTTTTAAATATTCAGAGCTGAAGCCCCACTCCGTTTTAACAAAAAAAAACCCACAGCAGGGAGGGGAAGCAGCTACAACCTTTACCAACTGACAATGTTGGGAACTTCAAACTGAAAATAACAAGCTCACTTATTTTCAGTCCAACACCAAATAGCTCTGTCTTAGCTTAGCATTTTAAAAAGCAACCTACCCTACCCTTAACATATGGGCTTTGGCCAGAAAAGTAAACCCCATCTGCCAAGACATGTCCAATTTTTGAATGAACTATTCTTCTGAACCATTTTTTATTGTTAGAACCAATTTAAAAGACTTAATTTAACTGTAACTCTAATTCAGACGATACTTAACCCTAAACAAAGAGCTAGCAAATACAGTTGTACCTGTCAAATAAAGTCAATCTCCTTTTAAGTTAATGCAGTTTGATTAAATTGTGTGTAAAATTAATCCTCTGTTTAAAAAATCAGAAACTGAAAGCCATGATGCCCATGCACTACCCAAGATGCTATGCTACGTAATCAAACAAACGCCATGTTGGCAGGAAAAGGGGGCTATTGTTAATTTAATAGATTAGGTTGAAAGATTAGAATAAGAAGGGAAAAGTAAATGTGAGGGCATTTTATCGAATTCGTAAAGATCCAGATGACATAACCTACATGGATTAACCATCATAAGCCATTATACTTAAAGACAAGTTTCACCTAAGCACATGTATGCATTAAGGTTTGGCCTGGAAGCATGCTGTCTACATTTCTGTTATCCTGATCAGATTAATGCTGCTAACACTGATTACATTTCACTGTCCAATGCCTACACCACACATCTATGCTTCACCCACATTACATTACTGACTGCTTATCAGTGCACTAGTTTAACTATTTATTTATTGTAGTAAAGGATTACAGTATAGTAGTAGTATCCATTGGTGTCCCTCCAGGATTTCAAACACCTTATAGAGCAAGAACGCTGTAGACCTCTGGATACTGCAGGTCCATCATTCAGAACTCTTTAAAAGCACTGCAGGGGCACCATGAGGGTCAGTAAAGCCTCCCAGGGGCATTGTATAGTTCAGTACTGTTTAATCAATAAGGTTTTGAGTGTTACAGGTTTTTGGAATTAAAGTGCTCAGTGAAGTTCAACCGCTTGAAATCTACATTGGTGCCAATCATTTTGCATTTTCTGCCAGCATGGGCGTGACTACTGGAGCTTTATGGACAGCATGAAAATGTACATACTGTATCTCACCCCACACTTTCTCCACAAAAGTAATAAAAAATGATATGGGTTCTTCAAAATTAAGAACTGAACAAAAATGTAGGGTTCAAGAAGTTAACATTTTCACTGGGACGTGTGCATTTGTGCTTGTGAATCAGCCTCACCCAGATTTCTTGGTCCGTTTAGGAGGAACTCCCCTTTCCCACTCTCATTCACGATGGCGGTTTGTTTTCCCTGACTGTACGGGAACAGATCGAGAGAGCTCTGAGTGAGGTGATCGTGGAGAATGTATCTGTCACTTGTGGCCACACACAGACAGGTCTCATACACAGCCAAAGCGACAGGGTCCTGAGGCACAGCCACATGGCTCACACACTCCCATCTGTCCACATACACCTTGTGTATGCTCACAGCTCTGCGCTTGGTGGAGGCTGTGAAAAGGTTGATGAAAACAGGCTGAGCGTGAGCAGAAGGCTGGCTGACGTAAAACACAGAGACATTCTGAATCTTCTTCAGGCCTGGGATGGGCTCCAGGGAGAACATGTTTAGCGTGGTGACGGAACCGTCCCAACGCACTAGAAGGTGATTCAAAACTGGGACTGCCTTCAGCTGGCTTACGGCCCTGCCCCGGCCCATCTGCCTGCTCCCCACCTCCAGCACTCTTTCAGGCTTTTCTCCACCTTTCGAGCTCATCACTCTCAGATGCTGAATGAATCCGTCTTTTAAGCCGATGTAAAGATTGTTGCAGAACCACTCCATGCACTCAAAGGTGGATTTGTCTTTACTTTTGCCAGTGGGCGCCTTCTCAAAGAGCAGTGCAGAACTAAAGACGCTTATACTTCCCTCCATTTTTGGATGGTAAAACCACACTGTAAAAATAGACAACAAACACAGAAACTTCTTCAAAAGGAAAAAGACTAGATAAAAATACAGTTGAACTGCAAAGAAACAAGTGAAATATTTTTAAACCTTAGGTACAATCTTCCAGGCTGGGGACTATTTCTAGCTCCCTGCTTAAACTAAAGCAGAATTGGGACACTGAACATCTTCAGGTTTTTGAACAGAAAGGTCAGTGTATGTTCCAGTCTAATCCCTTTCACTAATGTGTAGAGTAAATAGTAAAAGGGCAAACCCAAGGAACTCTGAAGTTCATGTATCATGTTAGCCAAATTAAGCTAACTAGCCAGTAACACATTTTACAATTGCACAAATGACCAAATAGAAAAATTAAATAATTTTCCAAGAAACCTGGGACGCTGTATAAAGTGTGAATGGAAATCCAATGTGTTCCAACTCAATTAGAATCAAAATTATTAATAAAAGAGACAACATATCAAAATTTGAAACAGAGAATTTTTTTTTTTGCTCATTTTGAATTTGATGCCAGCAAATTGGTTGGGTCAGTGGCAGCAACAGACCAGGAAAAGCTGTGTACTGTAAAAAAGACAGTACAGTACACCTGGTAGTACATCTCATAGTTAAGTTAATTTATGTCTGGTCAGTAACATGAGAGGGTGCATAAACATCCCAGAGAGGCAGGGACATAGGCCCCGCCCACACATAGCTGGGTATTTTTGAAAATGCTTAGTTCTCTTTTTCGTTTAAATAAAAGTTCTATCTACACAAGCCCATCTCCATCCACATGTAAATGCACAAATGATGTCAAACACTGTCAAAAGTCAAACAGTCTTGTGTAACCTCTCCTCTTCAGCTAAATAATAACGTGTGTGAGCAACTTTTTTACTTCACTGACAGATGACCTTATTTCGGTTGGTTGGTGCGGTCGAAGTCGGTCACAAAGAGACAACAGTGTGTTCCTTGACATGCAATAATTCTCTCTCCATTCTTGTGAAAGCACAAGCTCGTTTAAAAAGTTGTCCCACCAACCACTGTACGTACTTGGTTTCGTCCAGAACCAGTGACGATGTTGGCGGTGGCTGCTCGGGTGTGACAGTGTCTGTGCGCAATATAGTAACAAAATCTGACGCCTGTGTTGTCAGTGTTGTCATGTCTGAATTTAGGCTTGGTTGTTCCTGTACCTGGAAGTCACTTTGTACTAAAGCATCAGCCAAATGAATAAATGTAAAATGTATGTAAATGTATGTGCTCGTCATAATGGAGGGAAAGTAACTGAGTGTGTATGTGTAAGCAGGTAAAGTCCTAATAACAAGGTTGCGTGTCTGTCATGGCCAAAAATGATCTCGCTCATGTAAACAAACAGTGCACAGTATGACGTCGAAGGAAGAAGAAGACGCATGTTTTTGACATTCACATCAGAACCAAAAACCACCTTTTTCAAAAATGTGTGGACAGGGCCTGAGAAATGTTATTAAAAAATGTGCTGGTTTAGATTTTGATGCCAGCAACATGTTTCAAAGATAAAAAGTATAATCCCTAAAAACACATGGTGGAGTGTCTTAGAGGTAAAGAATGGAAGGGGTGTTCAACAGTGTGAAAAACCACAAGCTTTAGAATAACATTCCTAAATGTAAAACAGCAAAACAAGGGATTATTTCATCTTCTATGGTGCATAATATCATCTAAAGATTCAGAAAAGGTGGATAAATCTCTGAAATCTCTTGCAATGCATTAAAACAGACATGATTCTGCCATGGAAATCACTTCATGGGCTCAGGAACACTTCCTAAAAAAATAAGTTAAACACAGTCTACACTACAAATGTGGGTGAAAACTCTACCACACAAAGAAGCTGAATAAACACAATCTAGAACCTGGCTGCTGCCTTCTCTGAGTTAAAGATGATATCTGACATGTTATTAGCATCTGTGATGGTGTGTTGGTGCATTACTGCACATGGCATGGTGGCATGCACAGCTGGCAGTTCACCATTAATGCTGATCTACAGGTTTGGAGTGTGGCTCCCATCCTGATGACTTTGAACCAAAACAAGGACATTAAACTCCTATTGGCTCTGTAGAGTCCAGTGTTAAACTGGCCTGTCTGCAGTCCAGACCATCACCCTCTGAAAACATTTGGCACATAATTTACCAAAATATCTGACAAAATAGATTCAGAACTGTTCAGCACTTAAAATCCTGCATCAGGCATTTTTCAGAACTTCAGCAGCTGGTCTCTTCAGTTCTCAGATGTTTAAAGAGTGTTGTTAAGAGAAGAGGTGATGCAACACAGGGTCAGACATGTCCTTGCCCCATTTGTTTTTGTGCTACTGGCATCACATTTTTAACAAGCTTATATTAAAAAATAAATAAATAAATAAAAAATTCAGTTTTAGAATTTGATTTGTTTTATTTGTTCTGTTTTTAGCTAAATGCGAGTTTAAATGATTTGCAAAAGTAATCCCCACAGAAAGTCAAAGAGGATAATGAATCAGCCACATGCAATGTATGGACACAATGCCCATGGGCTAGCAGGGCATTGTGTGCCTGCCCCATTATTTCTCTAAGTAGATACTCTAACAATATAGACATATATATGTTATATATAACTGTGCACACAGATGTGTTAAAATGTAACATGTGTACAAATAAATTTCTACTTAATTCAATGAAATCAACAGAGTTAAAACGAGTGCAGAATTCCTCACCTGTGCAGTGTTGTGGTCGTCCTGCTACTGAAAATGAGCAACTTTTCTCAGAGTGTATTTTGACCTTGCCATGTGACTCGTCCTGTGAGGAAGTTCCAGTCAGCAGTTTAGCCGTCTCAGTGTGAACACTGCCATTAAACTGAGCATGATCCTGTCTGCACATTAACTCCAGAGGATGTGGAAACTCTTCTCACATCTATAATGTATAATATACAGTGAAGGGAAATAAGATTTCAGACACTTTTTCATCTGTTATCGGATCTACTTCTACTGCAGATTTACGCACAATGTCAGATGTTTATTTTTGTATGTTTTGGCTCATTGTCCTGATGAAATCTCCATCTTCTCCTTTTTCATGAGAACAACTTTTCCTCCAATAGCTCCTGAACCATTACTCCATTGCAAAGTTTCTTTCGGTTAAATTACCAATCAACCTATTACAGTTTATACTCTGGCACTCTTTAATAATGATCAGT
>JBBIGC010079439.1:0-10458 GCA_037576955.1 Lepidarchus adonis
CTAATAATATAATATAATATAATATAATATAATATAATATCATATAATATAATATAATATAATATAATATAATATAATATATAATTTTTCCTGTGGTGTTAATGCTGAAGCAAAGTCTACTGTCACGATCAGACATGATCATTTATACACTTTCATTCTTTATCTTAGATATGGCCCCAAAGTCGCTGCCTTCAGGTCTGCACTGTACTTTAACATGCCTCACACTACTCACCACAACTGGCCTCATCTTCTCCATGTGGGCAGTCTGGAGTGAAGTCACACACTCTCTCTGCATCCACACACACACCTGCTCCACAGTCAAACTGAGAGGGACTTGAAGAGGGGAGAACAATTCCCACTGTAAGAAAAATCCACCAACAAAAAACAAAAATAACTGTTTGAAATGTAAAAGAAGAGCACAATGAAAAACACATCATTTTTCAGACAGTGTTCAGAGTTTCTCCTTACCCTAAATATGGCTGATCTATCAAGACACCATAACTGACAGATATATTGACTAACTGACCGACTGACTGATCGACTTATTCATAGATTGACTAAGTGACTTATTGATTGATTGATTGTTCGATAGATAGATATTAGACAGGTGGACTGATTGATGTTTGATTGATTGATTTAATTTAAAAATCAATAAAAACAATGAATGCATTTTGTGTTATTAATTTTATCACAATTTATGTCAGACCTCATCAGAACCATAAATGTGTTCTAAAGATGAAATGTTGGAAACAGGTTAACAGTGGCTCTTGTTGCACCTTGCACCTTGCACTTGTGAGTCTTGTTGCACCTGCAGCACAATCTAAATTTGAAAATGTCTTTTCTTTGTGAGGAGCTGTGAACCTATTTCTTATAATATATTTTTTCCTATCCTGTCCCTGGGAAATACATTCATACATGTGAGATTGGCTAACCTACCCTATCAGGAAAAAGGAGAGTAGTACCCTCCAGGCATGTAGAATGCAGTTAGGGAGAGAACAGAATGGTACAATTTCACTGAAAGTATATTTCTTCTCCATACACTTTGTTATAACTCTAAATTGTTTGGAATTTATACTTTACATTGTACTATTATGTTCGCATTGGTAGTTGTATTATTAGTAGTAGCAGCAGCAGCAGCAATAGTAGTAGTAGTAGTAGTAGTAGTAGCAGTAGCAGCAGCAGTATAACAGTAGTAGCAGTAGTAGTATCATCAGCAGCAGTAGTAGTAGTAGTAGTAGTAGTAGTAGCAGCAGCAGTAGTAGTAGTGATAGTAACAGTAGTAGTAGTAGCAGTAGTAGTATCATCATCAGCAGTAGTAGTAATAGTAGTAGCAGCAGCAGCAGCAGCAGTAGTAGCAGTAGTAGTAGTGATAGTAACAGTAGTAGTAGTAGCAGTAGTAGAAATCATCAGTAGTAGTAGTAGTGTAGCAGCAGCAGTAGTAGTAGAAGAAGAAACAGTAGTAGCAGTAGTAGTAGCAGTAGTAGCAGCAGTATATGTAGCAGTAGTAGTATTAGGAGTAGCAGCATGAGTTTTAGCAGTATCAGTAGTAGTATCATCATCATCAGTAGTTGTATAAGTAGTAGCAGCAGCAGTAGTAGTAGTAGTAGTAGCAGTAGTAGTATTTGTAGTAGAAGCAGCAGCAGCAGCAGTAGTAGTAGTAGTAGTAGAGGTGGTAGCAGTATTGTTGTTGTTGTTGTTGTTGTTGTTGTTGTTATTAAATACATGGTGAAATTGAAGTGTTTGATTAATAAAAAGGCCAGTATGAGAATCAGAATGATATTTCCTGTCAAATATTAGATGGTGGTGCTGAGAGTGGAGCAAGTTTTTATTACTGACCCCATTTTTATTGGAGGCTCCCCCTAAAATGTAATAACTCGAGGAGCTGTCATATGACTGAAGTAATAATGACTTGTTCCTGTGGGAAGATTGTGACCAGGTAATCATGACACACACATGAATCATCCATTTATTAGAGAACTAATCAAATAGTGCAGGGCCAGAGTAACGTCTGGAGACCAGCGTGTACTGAACTGTGGAATATGTGCTGACTCCATGTTTCTCGCAGTACTTAGCATCATGACTGGAAGCTGGTGCCTTGTTATTTACACACAGGATTGAAAATAAATCTGTACTTCTTGGGAGGATATATTTCTTTGTGTCTGGAGGAAGCACTGAGCCATTCAACACATTTTGAACAACTTGCAATAACAGAGCTATATTAAATGTGTCATTTGTCTGCGCTCTTCCCCTCTCTCCCTTCAATTGCCTATACATCAACAGCTCTGTTTCTAAGATGAAAAATGTCACTCACACTCCCTCCTTTTTCCCTCAGTGCCCAGGAGCAACGTTTTAACAAGCTACCAAGTTAAACGTTCAAGCTACACTTCATTATACCATTCTGCCTGAAGCTCATAATAGGCCAGCTCAGCCAATCAAAATCAGAGCAGCAAAACAGCGATGACTTCACTCTCAACCTTCATTAAATCTATCTGACTGTTTGATTCTCTCTCTCTCTCTCTCTCTCTCTCTCTCTCTCTGAAATACTCTTGCTACATTCAAAGTAACTTCTTCTTTCTTGTCCATTCTGATAATTTATCTTCATCACAGCTAGATGCCTACTGTAAATGCATTGCCATGTGATTGGCTAATTAACTATTTGTGTTAACAGGCAATTGAACAGGTGTACCTAATAAAGTGATCTGTGTGTGTATATTAGTAAATAATGCTGCAAAAAAGTATTTGGCATGCACTGATTCTGCAAGTTATTCTACTTAAAAAGATGAGAGAGTCTGTAATGTTCATCATTTGTTCACTTCAACTGTGAGAGACAGAATGTAAAAAAAATCCCGGAAATCACATTGTATGATTTTTAAAGAATTTATTTGTATAATGATGCAGAAAATAAGTTTTTGGTCAATAACAAAAGTTCACCGCAATACTTTGTAATGTGACCTTGGTTGGTCAAACATTTCCTGTAGGTCTTCACCAGGTTTGCACACACTGTAGCTGGTATTTTGGCTCATTCTTCCATGCAGATCTTCTCAGGAGCTGTGATGTTTTGGGGCTCTTACTGGGCAAAACAGACTTTCAACTCCCTCCACAAATTCTCTATTGGATTGAGGTCCGGAGACTGGCTAAGCCACTCCAGAACCTTAAAATGCTTTTTACGTAGCCTCTCCTTTATTGCCTGGGCGGTGTGTTTGGGATCATTGTCATGCTGGAAGAACCAGCCATGTTTCATCTTCAATGCTCTCACTGATGGAAGAAGGTTTTGCCCAAAATCTCACAATATATGGCCCCATTCATCCTTTCCTTAATATGGATCAGTCATCCTGTCCCCTTTGCAGAAAAGCAAAATGTTTCTACCTCCATGCTTTACAGTGGGTATAGTGTATGGTGTTCCCCCTCCAAAATGGCGAGTGGCATTTATACCAAAGAGTTCCATTTTGGACCACATGAAATTCTCCCAATCCTCCTCTGGATCATCCAGATGGTCTCTGGTAAACTTCAGACGGGACTGGAGATGTGTTGGCTTAAGCAGGGTTTTAATCCATGATGACGTATTGTGTTAATAATAGTAACTTTTGTTACTGTGGTCACAGATGTCTTCAGGTCATGTGCCGTTTCCTCAATGTTCTCAAGATCATTTATTCCCCACAAGTAAGCTCTTGCATGGAGCCCCAGGTTAAGGGAGATTGTCAGTGACCTTGTATTTATTCCATTTTCTAATTATTGCTCCAACAGTTCATCTCTTCTCAACAAGCTGCTGACTATTGTAGATTGGCTCATCCCAATCTTGTGCAGGTGTACAATCTTGTTCCTGGTGTTGTTAGACAGCTCTCTAGTCTTGGCCATGGTGGAGGTTGGAGTCTGATTGTTTGAAAGTGTGGACATGTGTCTTTTATACAGATAACGAGTTCAAACAGGTGCCATTAATAGTGGTAAAGAGTGGAGGGTAGAAGAGTTTGCAGGTGCTAAATTCTTATTTTCTTTATACAATACTTATTTCCATTATACAAATAAACTTAAATAAATTTAAAAATCATACAATGTGATTTCCTGGATTTATGTTTTACATTCTGTCTCTCACATTTGAAGTGAACCTAAGGTGAACATTACAGAGCTCTCTCATCTTTTTAAGTGGGACAACACAAGAAATTTGTTTGATGACCTGAAACATTTAAGTGTGACAAACTTGGAAAAAATGTGAAATCAGGAATGGGCAAACAATGTGCTATTTTTCTTCTATTTACTACTCTGTCCAGTTGACAGCCCCTAAGCTGAGATTTCTGAAGTCCTACAACTGTATATGTTCTTGTCTCCCACCACATTTAATCTGCAACAAATGGTAATATTTCTAACATTGATTTGCAGCTTGCTGGACCTTCTGAGCCTTCTGAGTCAACAAAAAGGCCTCATAGACACAGCTCCCATCAACTACAGGCCAGGCCTTTAAAGCCTCATTGTGGCTATTTTGAAGATTGTAATGTTGGGAGGAAACTTTGTATCTCCAACTAACTTCATACAAGAAGAGTAATATTTTTTTATATATTTCAATGTACCTTTTGTTCCAGCAACAAAAAGTAAATAACAGTCAATCCTTTCTTGTACTGTATGTGTTGATATTTTATTTTGTGTACAATCGTCAAATGCACTGAAAATAATTATAAGCCTAAATTCCAGAATGTTTTAACATTTTAGAAATCTAGTAAACAAAAATATATAAGAAATATAAAATCAGTATTTAAAAATAATACAAATATTCATAGAATATTAATAAAATTGGATTTTTCTGTAAGATCCAGATTGCATTTCTTAATGTGAACTGTATTAATTGACAATTTCAGTTTGGCAATGTTTATGTGGCAATATTTATTACAGTAATATGACAGTTCATACAGTGCTTTCTGGGGTCTCACATAGGTCACTCACATAGTAATAGGTAATAGTGGGGTTTTTTCTGCCAGCAAAAACTGAGATTTTCCATTTTTTCCAACTTTTACTATAATATTATGTACTGTAGATAATAAAAGGTCAAAATATTTCTTTTGAACTAGTTGATAATACTCCCACAAGGTTTGGCATCATGACTAGGACTTGCCACATGCATTTAATGAGTAAATGTGTTGGCCTTTATAGCAGCACTCACTTCTCTGTTGTCCTGTGCAGATAAAATATTTGATTGATCCTGTACCTGGGAAGTAGCTTTGGATTGAAGCATCAGCCAAATGAATAAATGTAAATGTATATTTAACCATTAGAAGTTTAGCAGTAACTAAAGCATGGTGAAATTTGATCATTGTTTTCCCCTTAAAACTAATTTAAAGAAGCAGAAGAAAAGCTATTAAAAGTGTAGGTTCTAGACTTTCCACCAGTACCACATTTGCTATATAATATCATACATTTAGTGTCATATGCATTTAAAAATGTAATTTATTGTAATAATAATTGTATTAGCAGTTATTGGTAGAACTGTAATAAAGGCCAACTTTGACACATTCAAAAAAATCTATGACCAGGACTAGCTGACACTATATTAAGTCTGAGTCCATCGAGTCATGTTGCAGCAGGTTTTACCAGCAGGTTTTGTGCAGAAAATGAAAGTCCTATCTAAAATATGCGTTATCTCATCTGATAAACCTACACCAACAACGCTTATGTTACTTGTAAAGGAAAACTAAAAGCAGAGTTATCCAGTGTCATCCTCTCTAAGTGCCCTTTTATTGTCTTAACAGACCAGCAGATCTTAGACTCTGTGTTCTAATGACTAAACAGCAAACTTATCATACAGTAGCATCGCATACGCTCTCAAAATAAGCTTCCAGGCTAATCTCACAGCAGCATAAAGGTCAACATTATGAAAGGAGAAGATGCCAAATAACTTTCAGAGAGAGAGGGGGGGGCTTATAGAATACAGGTGTGTGTGCATTACCTGCACTTAGTTCACAGCCTGAGCTGAAGGACAGATCATCTAAGGCAATAACTGCAGTAGGATTATTGCTGTCAAAGATCAGTCCCCGAATCATAACCTGTAGAGCAATCACATTTATAATACACACATTAGTTTGAAATACAAAAGTTGCAGGTTTTTTATATACTTTAAACTTGACAGTTTATTAGAATCACCTGCCCTACAGTTGCAGTTTGTAGGTTTATAAATATATACTGTAGCCCATCTGATGTTATACAATTTATTGACACCCCCTCCCCCAGCAATTAATAATTATTTGGAAAGTGGGCAATAGAGGGGGTGATATGAGTGCAATTTGCAGTGATACATAATCCAGAGTTACGTGGAGACCTTCTGGGCTAGTGGTTGACCAAGACACACTGCTAGAAAAAGGAGAGCAATGGTCTGTACTTTTTGGCCCCTCTGGTCATTTCAAATGTAAAAATAAAGTCAAAGTAAAAATAAGTAATTTTGTACCCAATACAAATAAACTTCTGAACATATTAATGTACCATGTATTCAATAGCTAAATGTAACATATTTAGACTTTAATATAAAAAATAAAATAAATAATAAAATATAATGTTATAGTAATATAATAATAAACTAAGTATATAAATAGAATTTGTATGTTGAAATTTGCAAAAAAATGCCACATTTACAGCAGGTAAACTAATTATTGAACATTTTAGTAAATATATTTCTAAAGGTGATATTCTCACCATATGTTGGTAACAACCCATCCAATACACACAGTACAATACAAAGAAATCAAACTATATATGTTCATATAATAAATCTAAAATGGAATGACACTGGGAAAAATCTATCAGAAATTAAAGAGCAATCCTGTGCAAAAGGTCTCATTCCAATAGTGTCACACAAGAACAACATCTCATTATGGGTAAAACAGAAGAGCTCTCTCAAGACAGTCAAATATACAGTCAAACCCTATTAGCTTGCCCCTGTTACCTTTACAATAGTTTGCCAACCTCTCCAAATTTAGGGCCTGGACCAATAGGGGTGAGCTAACAAGGTAACTGTAACTGCTAGAATGGCCCCGCCAATCACCTGATCTGAATTATATAAAAATATATGGAAAGAACTTAAGTTAGAGTTCATAGTAGGGGCCCACAGTACCTTCAGGACATAAAGACTGTTTGTGTGGAAGAATGGGACAAAATCACACCTGAGTAATGCAGCAACTAGTTTCTCCATTCAGGAGGTGCTTCATTACCAGCAAAGGCTTTTGTTCAAAGTATTAAATATATTTCAGTAAACTACTTCCATACTTTTTCCCTGTGTCATTCCATTTTATTACACATACCATAATGTAGGGACTTCTATGGTTTTAGTTCTTTGCATGTATGGATTGGATGCTGAATTTCATGTCAGTAGCACCTTTACAAATATATTTACTTAGAAAATTGATTTATTTATTGATTTATTTATTTATTTCATTTATTTTCACATTCTTTAAAGCCTGGTATATGACCAGGAGTTAGATGTTAGACATGCCATGTTGCAGGTGTCCACAGTAAAACCTCCATCATCACCACATATACATATTTATATACACTTACACCACAGCCAACACACTACTATGCCAATACCATGTCAACATCATTGTTTTGCTAAGCGTTGTCCCCCATCTAAAGAATATCTGATCAACAGTTGTGCAGTGGTGGTCCCGTTCCCTTTTCAGGGAATCTGACAAATTGTGTAGCAACAGATGAACTACCATCAAAAAAAGCTACACTATGAGACATTAATGAGAGAGATTATGGATCATATAAGTGTCACATTCTGACATGGCTTCACTATCTTGGCCTGAAAAGTAGGTCTCGCTGCTCAAAGTCCTCCTGCTGATCTTTCCAGTTATACACTTTATGACTGGAGAACTAATGCAGGAATGATAAAGGCTGAATATGTTCCCTGCATTTCCTCACTAACAAACAAGCATGAGTTTCTAATAACATCTCTCAAATAACAGCAATGCAGACCTGAAGTCACCATAGCAATAACAGCAGAATTTAAAGCACACTATAAACTGCAATACTGTATGAGGTGCAGCAATAGCCTTTTCCATAACCTCAAATTGGCAGGTTTAATTGTATGCCAGAGAAATATTTTTTATGATGTTAGACTCCAGCAGTATGGGTGGTAATGCATTATATTGTGGTCTTATGTAGAGCATGTCAACAAACTGAATGAATGTTCTGTTTTACTTAGCATTTTGACAAAACCCATCACAGAAATGAATATATTACTATATAACTATTCAAATATCTTCAGAACCCTCAACAAGTTTCAACCATTTTCATTTAGGAGGGTGTAAACAGTACATCTGGCACTTACATGACTGCAAGTACCTATGAATATGAACACATTTCCAAAAAAGTCCTGAAATTTTTAAAATTCATGTGGCTATATAAACTAGAACTATACTAATTAATAAAAACAAAAGCATCTCAATACTTTCCCTTCACTGTATACAGTTTTGTTTACAAAATGGTATGGCAAGTCATATTGAACAGAAAAACTGGAGGAAATGAAAGTAAAGAGATGTTCCAATCAGAAGAACAGCAGGTGAAGTTTGAGAAGGAGAGCCTGAATGGATAATGAGCTGTGTCCAGGCCAGCAGATTGACCATTGACTAATTCATAACAAATTTAAATTAAAATGTTTTAGGTTATGCTAACTGCCATATACTAATTGTCCACAACACAAGGGTCTCCTTTCATCATAATTATTTGATAACTCACCCGAAACTCTTGACTGTGTCCAAATGTGACTGATGATTGCATCCAGAGATCTGTATTCAGTGTTTCCGACCATTTTTCTTTGGCAATCCAGATTTGCAGCTGATCTCCTGAAGGGATTGTTTCAGTAAGAACCTGCAATTCCCCTCCGAGCTGCCCAATATGATAGAAAAATGTCAGCTGTGGAGGATAGGGAAAAGAAATAAATTAAATCCATGCTGCAAGCCATAAATAATAAGCTAGTTCAGTTCTACCACTGTATTACAGAATCTGAGAAATACATTTCTCCGACTATGTAATGTATATACTGTATCTCAGCATCATCTCTTTCCTCAGAACTGGCACAAAACTGGTAAGAGTGAGGTCCAGAATGCAATTCTCTGATAATAATTCGAGCTTGAATACTTGATACTACACAGGGTACCATTTAACTAAAACCAGTGTTCCAGTTAATGCATGCAGGGTCAGTTTCCTAGACCTGACCTAGACTATACTTTCCTTTTAATGCAGAATCTCCATTCAGACTGATTTATTCAGTCCTGGACCTGGCTTAAGTAGACCCAGTAATTATTATATAAGCACTGCCTGAAAGTAAATCAAGACACATTTTTAGTGAGCTTCAGCTTGTGGAATAATCTTAGCTGTACTGTATAACTAGAATGGACATGCAGTAATACAGAGGTAATACCAATGTGTTATAAATTGTTTCAGATCATATACCAAATTTTTATTCCATGCTGATCTTCCACCATTATTCTACAGCCTCTATTTATTCCCTGGGTCTCTTTACTCTTAAATCTAAGCAGTTTTGGTGTTAATAATACTATTAATATTGTTAAAAGGCCCATGCCATCATCATATGCTTTTGATTGTGCTTATTTCAGTTACATACAACCAATGCCCACATGCAAATTCAAAAGATTATTAACAAAGAACAGTTTTTTCCCGTTTATATTGTCATTTACATTAATAAAATAAATTATATTGTCTCAATTACAGGATTGTAACCAATAGTGTCTGCATGACTGGAGCATGATTAACATTACCCTGCAGGACTCTGAAGGCAGAAACGATGGACTTGATATTTCTGCATGGACCTCCTCTCCATTTTCAGAGTGAATGTACAGATAGTGTCCTTAGTGGAGAGAATGGAACACATTTCAGTATAGTCTTTGATACATCATTATTCTGTTTGTGTATTTTAATATTAGTAATTTTATTGCTGCTGTTAAAAGGTTTACAGATTTTGATGAATTTGTAATTTAAAAGATGTTAACATCTCTAGGATACACAATACACAATATTTTCAGTAAACATTGCAGCATAGTCACTTTTTTATTTTATAAATTGAACAAAACTAAAAAATAAAAACATTCTTATGGCACTCTGCAAAGACAAGACCTTCATGGAAGAGTCAGCAGAAGAAAATGTTACCTGCCTCCCCATCATAAAATCCAACATCAGAAGTATGCAAGGGCATCTACAGAAGCCTGATACGTTTTGGAAAAAAGTGCTGTGGACTGAAGAAGTTAAAATAGATTTTTTGGCCACAATCAGCAAAGGCATGTTTGGAGGAAAAAGGAGCAGCATTTCATGAAAAGAACACCTTGCCAAACATTGAGCATGGGGTGGATCTATCATGCTTTGGGGTTGTGTTGCAGCCAGTGGTACAGGAAACATTGCACGGGTGGAGGGAAGAATGGATTTCACTAAATACCAGCAAATTCTGGAAGCAAACATCACACC
>JBBIGC010079457.1:0-10458 GCA_037576955.1 Lepidarchus adonis
TTGATTTGTCTTTCTGACCAGCATACGAGCAGTTCTCTCTGAGAGTTTTCTTGGTCTTCCAGATCTCATCTTGACCTACACAGTTCCCCTGACCTGCCATCTTTTAATTACATTTCTCACTGTGGAAACTGCAAGCTGACAAAGCTTTGCTATGTTCTTGTAGCTTCTCCTGCATTGTGAACACCAATAACTTTTATTTTCAGGCTCAAAGAGGTTGCTGCTTACACAGCTGCTTAGAGGAACCCATGGTTGTTGAAAAAAAAAGTTATTTCATGTATTTTTTATGATTTTTTAAAATTAACAAAACATGCCATTCAACTGAATGTGTTCAAACCTGTGTGCATACATATACCTATACGTTTCTATAGGCTAGATGAGATCTGGCAGAGCTGAGTACCAGCTCTGTCAGGAGAGGCTTACCCTCATCTTTTGAGTTCACGTTTCCTGTTCCAGCTTTTCACCTGCCGCTGGGAGCATTGAGAATCGGGGTTGTGGGGTTTGGGGATTTTACAGGTCAATCAAAGTGACCCGGCGTTCCATCATGTCTGTTAAAGCCGCCACACACCGACACTGTGAGGATGATGAAGGAACAGGAACAGACTGGGGTAATTCTTACCTGGTGATGGGATTTTCAACCAGGGGACGTGTAATCAGGTATTAGAGAAGGATTCATGCATCCAGAGGTTTAATCAGACACTGTTCATTTGGGTTCCAGAGTTATAGTTTCAATTAAACCATTTTCAATGCAATCTTCCAAAAACTAAGCTCTCCACATACCTCAACTACTGATATCAGTTATGGGAAGATACTTTCAGTACTTTCAGACTGAACATACTGATTCACTGATGTTTTCTTATCAAGAATGTTCTTGTTTAAAATCATATTTGACAAATGAACAGAAATATGATTGACATAATCCAGGTCTGTCACACCCAACACTGAAAACTAACATTTACTGTATAGAGCATATCAAAACACCTTTCTTAGCCTATATACATACAGTGGTGCTCAAAAGTTTGTGTTATTTGAATGTGACCTAAAGCATCATCTGATTCCTAAAACGTATTATACAATTATTATATTTGGTGACTTTTTAGGACTTGTTTGAAAACCAGATGATGCTTATTGTCACATTCAAATTAAAAAACAGAATATTTTAAAGAATAGAGAAGTAAAGAATAAAGAAAGCAAACATTCAGGTTCCACTGTACATTTCTGATGATTATGCCGATGGTAAAATATTTGCATGGGTTTCAGTCAGCATGGTTATTATGGGTTATTAACTTTCTGATTGATTCTGAGTGTTGGTATGTTTTCATACCAAAGATATTTCTCTTGATTCATAGAATGGCTTATACAGTTCAGTGCAAATGTTTGTGCATCCCTGTGTATGTTTTCTAAGTGAACATATCAAATTCTCCACTGCAAATGTCGCTGCACCACATTCTGCTTATGGCAGAGCCCCACATCAATGTCTTTATTAACATATTAACATATTAAATGTAGTATTTATTCCACACACTAAAATATTTTACAGTTATTAAACATTATTAACAGTTACTGTGTGTGATTTCTGTACATTATCTCCAAAAAGGCAATTTTAACACCTGAATGAATCCTCCCACACAAAAATATAATAGGTAAGTGATAATGCATTATTATGATTATGATTATAATGATGATGATGGTGATTATTATTATTTATATTATTATTGTTGTTATTGTTATTGCTTTTGTTATTATTATTGTTGTTGTTGATATTATTATTATTATTATTATTATTATTATTATTATTATTATTATTATTATTATTATTGTTGTTGTTGTTGTTGTTATGATGGTTATGATTATGATTATTGCTATTTGTTATTACTATTATTAATATTATTATTATTTATAACTATTGTTGTTGTTATTGTTTTATTATTATTATTATTATTATTATTATTATTATTATCATCATCATCATCATCATCATCATCATCATCGTCGTCATCATCATCATCATCATCATCATCATCATCATCATCATCATTATTATCATAACAAATTTACAAAAATGCACAAACATACAAAAATTCATATTTTGTAATATATTAGCACCATAATATTCCATATATTCCTAATACACTGAGAACAGGAGACACGACCCATCTGCAGAGCCTGGAATTGACCTGACCTGGGCTTTTAACTTATTAGCAAAGAAAAAAAAACATTTTGTTTCTAAAGCACATTTTAAACAATCTAATCTTGCTGGTGCACATTAGAGGCACCAGCACTCTGTTAATAATGTGTTAATTGCTGGTTAATTACTCGCTTAAATAGCTTGCACCTCACAACTTGATCCCATTTTAATGAATACGGTTTCTTCGTGCAGCTCACCAAATTGGAAATTGGATTTTGTGTTTTCCAGCATGATGTATTCAAAGTAATATCACACAGAGTAAATACCCATTTGTTACACCCTTCAGTACGACCCTATTAGGTGTTGCACTTCATTACATGGCTTGGTCATGATCTAAGCTAATCTAAGCTAAAAGCCATTACTATGCAAGGTGAACTATCAAGTGCATGGCCTTGCAGCCATGTTGGAGCCATGTACAGTGCAATTACATCAGAGTCACTACATTAATTAAAAAATAAAATAAAAACATACTGTAGTGTTATACAAAAAGCAAGCAAAGCAAGAAGGTCCTGGGTTCCTAAACAATGTAATTACACATGTGTATCCTATCCCATGTAATTACACATGTGTATCGTAAACAATGTAATTACACATGTGTATCCTATCCCATGTAATTACACATGTGTATCGTAAACAATGTAATTACACATGTGTATCCTAAACAATGTAATTACACATGTGTATCCTAAACAATGTAATTACACATGTGTATCCTATCCCATGTAATTACACATGTGTATCGTAAACAATGTAATTGCACATGTGTATCCTAAACAATATAATTACACATGTGTATCCTAAACAATGTAATTACACATGTGTATCCTAAACAATGTAATTACACATGTGTATCCAATACCATGTAATTACACAAGTGTGTCCTAAACAATGTAATTACACAAATGTATCCTATACCATGTAATTACACATGTGTATCCTATACCATGTAATTACACTAGTGTATCCTATACCATGTAATTACACAAGTGTATCCTATACCATGTAATTACACATGTGTATCCTATATTGTGGTTTTACACAACTGTATCCTAATACCATTTAATTACAAGTATATTCTAACACTGCAATTACACAACTGTATCCTAATACCAAGCAATTACACAAGTGCATCTTAATACTGTGAAATTACACAAGTTTATCCTATACCATTAAATTAAACAAGTTTATCCTAATACCATGTAATTACACAACTGTATCCTAATACCATTTAATTACAAGTATATTCTAACACTATGCAATTACACAACTGTATCCTAATACCAAGCAATTACTAGTATTAAAGTATTAAAGTTTATACTATACCATGTAATTACACAACTTTATCCTAATACCATGTAATTACACAACTTTATCCTAATACCCTGTAATTACACAAGTTTGTCCTATACCATGTAATTACACAAGTTTATCCTAACACTATGCAATTACACAAGTGTATCGTAATGCCATTTATTTACAAGTGCATCCTAATACCGTGCAACTACACAAGTTTATCCTAATACTATGTAATTACACAACTTTATCCTAATACCATGTAATTACACAAGTTTATCCTAATACCATGTAATTACACAAGTTTATCCTATACCATGTAATTACACAAGTTTATCCTATACCAATGTAATTACACAAGTTTATCCTAATACCATGTAATTACACAACCTTATCCTAATACCATGTAATTACACAACTTTATCCTAATACCATGTAATTGCAAGTATTTATTTTAACACTATGCAATTACACAAGTGCATCCTACTACCGTGTAAATACACGAGTATCCTAATACCATTTAATTACACAAGTTTATCCCCGTACCATGTAATTATACAAGTGTGTTCTCATATAAAAATTGCACAGCTGTAAGCCACCAGTTTTGGATTATTATTGAGTAATTACATAGTTATTACACATGCTGTATATAAAGTGGCGCTTGTGTTATTTTTAAGCAGCATTAAAATCATTATGTGTCATGTGTTGGCATTTCTCATTTCTCCCCTTTGCCATTTTGAGAAAATAAAAAAGCACTTGCAGTTTGTGCATTAACGGTGGGTCACTTTACCTTCATTAAAAATGAACTTAGAGTCCGATTCCATCTGCAGTCAGTGCGTCTGCTCTCAGTACTAAAGACCCTGAAGGTATGTTGTTCTCAAAGCCTGCTATTTCAGATCCACAAATTATTCATGTTAATCATAATGAAAGCTCTGTGACACCCGGCAATGTATGTGACCCTCAGCCATTTCTGCGTAGCAGGGGCCGGTGCTCATAAAATGCCATTCAGCAAGACTAGGCCCACGAGGAGCCAATGCAGCTGTGACTCATCTCTCTCTGAAATACCAGAGGAGCTGCAGGTCAGATGCACAGGCCTCTTGGACTTAAAATTATTCTGGTTTGTTCTTCTACAAAGCAAGAAGTGTTGGCCTAACAGCTACCTGACCACCTGGTCAGAACCTGAGCTCTGACTTTCCAGTAACACACCCTAAGGACACGACCAGTTTGTTTTTGTTCTCTTTACTCTCTTTTTTTGAAGCACAAAAAGGCAGTCTGCACTTTCAGTCTACTTGAGCATTGTTGGCCTTCGGCAGCAACAAACTTAGATAAAGAAATTACATAAAAGCAATATCATGTCAAAACACGAAATAATTATTTTGTTCACACTGTTCTTCTTAATATGACACTGGATTATTGAGTTGGGCACTTGATATTTTCAGATTAGATTTCATCTAAAGAAAGATTATTTAAGATTTCAATGTAAATATAATGCATTAAGATTTTAGAATTTGAATGGTTTAGTGGCAGTCCAACACAATAACAACACGAATAAGGGAAATTGTAGGACTACAGAGTTCAGGAATTCAGGAGACTTTCCCAATCAAATCCTGGGTTTAGTTTGTAAAGGTGGGAAGTGTTACACACTCCACTCTAACAACTGTAAAGTAAAGATATGAGTTCTCATATTACCATTGTCATTTCCATGGAACGCAAACCGTTTCCCAACAAATATTGAAAAAATCAGTGGACATTATTTTAGAAACTGCTTGTGTATTTGATATGTCAGACTTTCTAGCAATACAATTTATTATATCCTTCATTTATGATGGAACTGATGAAAAACGTGTTTAATTGCAATGGAAACATTACTCTTCTGGTCTTTACTGTGGCTTGTACAGTATTGTTTCCCTACCCAGGCAATCACATTATGCCGTATTAATAAGGACTTCTGGGAAAGCCCTAAAACTACATAAGTGATCTCTGTAACATGATTGGTTGCTTTGGATAAGAGAGTCTGTCCAATGTCATAAATGTAATAAGGAAAATTTAAAATAAAAATAATAATGAGAATAAAAATTATGTATTTTTAAAAGTACACATTTCTATCGTTATCACTTTTCACAATTGTATTTTGCAAATATAAACTTAACTCAGAAATGACAAGGTTACCACTGTGTTTTATCACCTTTTATTTTAATTACACTATACGTGTTTAGGAACTGAAGATACTAACTGTTGAAGTGTTGCCAGTAGAATGTAGGCTCATTCTTGTTTGAAATAAGACTTCATGATTGCCATTGTCTGGCTCTGGTGTTCATGATCATCATTCATTTTCAATAGGAGTCAGATCTGGAGTAGATATGGACACTGATACACCACCATGACAGATTATGGCTTTTGTGCCTTTCACTGATAGTAGTTCATCTTTGAAGAACCAAATGATGATTTATCCCTGAACACCAATTTAGCTCAGTTTTTCTCCCAAAACACACTTGGCTATACAGTCCGAATCAAAAGTTTAAGATCACTTGACAAAATATCAAAAATCATATTTAGCATGATTGGATCTTAACAGGGTTCCAAGCAGATCTTCAACATCTACAAGAAAAAATTGGAGTGACATTTTTAACCAATTTATTGACAACAGCGCTTAAACTGAAACAGGCTGTTTCACAGCTGATCAAAAGTTTAGGACCACATGCCTTTAAAAGATCAAATCTGTGGAGAAATGTGGATCTGTCAGGTTCACACTGTGATGACGTTCTGATGGTAAAGGTAAAAACCCTTTCCCTATGCGAAGGTGGTTGGGTTGTTGTCTCTCTCAGCTCCATCGCTGCTGAGGTGCGATGCAGTAACATAGTCATTTGGAATTTCTGAATGATCCTGAAGGTTAGGGAACAAAAAATCAAGTGAAAAACCCAAAAAGTTTCACCAGCACCAGCACAATCCAGTTGGCTGCTCCGTCAAGATACTAGACGATCCTCCACCCAGATTAAGGCCATTACTGGAGCCAACTGTAGCCCCAGAGCTTCAAAACCAAAAAATATATTCAAAGGCCTCGTCTCCTTGACGCCACAGAACTGGACTTTGCAGTAGAACATCAAACATGGGACATTGAAATGTGGAAGAAAGTTTTATTCTCTGATGAGAAAATTTTTTTTCATGGTCCTGATGGCTTCCAACGTTACTGCCATGACGAGCAGATCCCACCTGAGATGTTTTCTACACATCATAGTGGAGGTGGTTCCATAATGGTCTGGGTTATTTTTCCTTCAGTGGAACAATGGAGCTTCAAGAGGTGCAGGGACGTCAAATGACTGCTGACGACGTCCAGATGTTGTAGAGAACATGCTTCATGACTGAGGGCCCTCGTCTGTGTGGTAACAACAATGCCCACAAGACAATTGAATTTTTCCAGGAGAAGAACATCACTCTTTTGGACCATCCTGCATGTTCCCCTGATCTAAATCACACTGAGAACCTTTGGAGATGGATGGCAAAGGGAATTTTACAAAAATGGACACCAGTTCCAGACAGTAGACGCTTTGTGTGGCGTCTTCACCACTTGGAGAAATGTTCTTACTTACCTAATGGAAACACTTGCATTAAGTATGAAGTGATGAACAATAACGGTGGAGCTACTCATTCATGTTTGGAACTTTGGTTTCTGTTTTGGGGGTTTACGGGTTGTGTGGTCCTAAACTTTTGATCAGCTGTAAAACTGTACAAAAAGCTATAAAATTGCGCAAAAAGTGTTTCTTATTGAAGCTGTTGAATCTCTACTTGGAACCTTGTTAAGATCCAACAATGCAACATATGATTTTTTGCCATTTGTCAATTGGTCTTAAACTTTTGATCAGGACTGTATAATGTCTGACCCCAAGAAATGCTTCATCATGATTCATTGCAAACAACACGACCCTGATGATGTTCCCAACCCAAACGTAAAGTATATAAAGTGAGCAAATGATTTTCGTGCTCTACTCTGAATTTTTGTGGAGAGTTGGGTGAAGCAATGAATAAAAAAAAACAAAAGTTTCAAAGATGTTATCTTCGGTATAATCCTCCACTAATGCATGATGGTAATTTCAGTGGGTGATTCATTGACATTTTCGAGCGCTTTTTAGAGACATTTGTTGATATGCGTAATCATGTGAGTAGTTCTACTTTAAAAGCTTTCAGACGTGGGTAGTGAAGGTTTTCATAAGGCACTTCTCAGATACCTCTCATTTTCCTGCCTAATGTCATTTCTTGCACATTACAATGAGTCATGCTTCAGAGTTCTCATTTGCAGCGACAGTGGCTCATCTTTACAGTTTGGAGACCAGCTTTGCTCAAACCTGGTTGAAATTTGGAGTTCCTGAGTGGTATCTAGTATCCAAATCCAGAATGGGTTATTTTTGATTTGTATGTGCTTTTATATAAAACAATAATCTTTAGATTGGAAACAACTCTCTTCTTCTGTATATTCCTGGAAGATAACGACCTTCTTCTCTATAGAAATACTACCAAGATTACTGAATGATTTTCCACCAATCAGCATTGAACAGCATGGCGACCATACGTATGATCATGCTTTTTGTCAAAGTAAAAATATATATTCAATATCATATTGAATCAGTACTTTCAAATGGTGCAGACTTTTGATTGGTTAGTTTATGAAAACATTGACAGAATTTCTTTTATTCCACATATAAATCAAATGCAGAGTAAAGGTCAGAATTTGCCACTGTGATAACATGGTCCATATAATGGACCACTTCTTTAGAAGTAAATACATTTGAAGCCGCTAACTAGGTTATTTTTGCTTGTTACAAAAGCCGAGTTCCTATTGGCTGTACTAAATGTCAGTCAACTGCCAAACGCCACAGTGGGCATGGATGATTGGCGAACATCATTTTTAAAATGACATGCAATCTACCCCACACTTCCTGTACTGTAGTGTAATCGATGGCTCGAGATTCACTTGTTTTTATGTTGCATGGTCTCATGTGTGCAATAGAGTTTATTTTTAAACCTTGGATCGATACATTGGGCACATCTGCTCCAAGCTACAGGCTCTAACCTCCACCTGTAGACACTGAGACTTTCCTCACCTCTGTCGCTCATTCGGTGCTCAAACCCGGGTTCTGAAAAGAGCTATAGAGAGAAAATGGACTCGACTTTTTGTTATGACTGGAAACTGAGCTCTGCTGAAGAGATATATAAGTTATTCATTTCCTCTGTCAACTGTAATTTACTGTGATTGGTTTTGGATCGATTCTGATTTTATTATCATGTCTGGGTTCCGAGGACGAGTGGATATTTTTGCTCTTAAGTTTTCCAAAGCTGTACAACTGAAGTAACATTTAAGGAAGACTCTTGGAAGCAAAATGTATTTTTTTCTCATTAGAGAACCACTTTTGCTTCTCTAGAAACCTTTTGGGGGATGCTTCTGAAAATAATGTTTTTGGTCTTTTTTAAATGTCATGTAAGTGCAGAGTACACTTTATCATGTGAACCCATATCATGTAAAGATTCTTTTGTAGATTTTAGGGTGAGGCGAGGCAGGGCAAGATTATTTCTTTAGCATATTATCATACAAAAATCATTCAATGTGCTTTATGGATAAGTGAGCATAAATAAATGAAAGGTAAGCAGTAATTGAAAAGAACATGGATGCATGCTTTGTGTATGAATGGTTAACTCCCACTTTTCTAAATCAGTGTATCCTGCTGATCTCAGATCTGTGTTCAGCTTTGTGTGTGAGGAGTAATGTGAGTTTACACTGCACTCGCATCTACAATGAAGGAAACTGTTCAATCTCTTCAGTGCGACGTCACAGATTCTCACACTGGCTCCATCTACAGAATGGTGTTACTGTTTCTTCAGTCCGATCTTCTTCTTCTGGGTCTGATTATGCTTGTACATCATCCAGCATTAGTCACATCATCCTCTCATTCCAGAAACATTGGTAGCAATGCTCCATTGACTGAACGTCCTGGTGAGAACGTTCTCTATGCTCTTCACTCACCTAGATTTTTTGGAAAGTTCTCTAGATGGGATTCTAGATAGATTTTCATTCCAGTTTATGCTCTGAATCAGCTGGTTCAAAGATCTTTACTCGTGAGTAGGAGACTCCAGAAAGTTCCAGAGGATCTGGGCAGCCCTGATTCTACCAAATATCGTACAATAGATCATCAGCTTCACATCACAACTACTATACATGTAAGACAAAAATGAAACAGATCTGAAATCAGCATGAGAACACTGCAGAACCCACAGAACATCAGCGAGGAGAACGGCCTGGTGCTGCTAGTGAAAATAATACAAATGTTTGATATTTCTTTACTCAGGATAATAAGGCGACGCAGAAATATTTATATCATATATATGCAAAAACAAATCAGGGCTTGTGGTGCACATGTGACGCGAATAATGCAATTACTGCTTATGGGAATAGAATTGCGTATATGCACCAGTGCCCATAGTTTGTGTCTGAGCCAATTACGTTGTGTTGAAGAAGAGATGTTAATTGAAGTGAAGGGAAAGAGGAACAGTGGTAGACTGTGTGGTTATATTTTGCACTGCAGGGTCTTGCAGATGTATGTTTGACGTAGGCCATGTTGGCTACATCCAAAAAGTGAAGGTGCCTCTGTAGGTGATGCCATAGAGGACGGGTGGTGTCCGGCACAGTATGGAATATGAAGACAACGCAAAACATAATTGTTCAATATGAACAATTTATTCTATATATACACATCTATAGTACTGTGCAGTCTTAGGCCCCTGAGAAAATATCTGAAAACCTTTTTTCTCAAAACATTAATATTAGTATAATTTAATATAATTTAAATAACAGTACCAGTGTGTGTAGCTTCACCTTCTCCACGCTTCTCTTCATGGAGCCCAGTGTTACTGTGCATTCTGTGCATTGTCCATTATCCGGTGTCGACCAGAGGAGGATGGGTTCCCCTACTGAGCTTTGGTTCCTCCCAAGG
>JBBIGC010079477.1:0-10457 GCA_037576955.1 Lepidarchus adonis
GTGTGTGGATTTGTGGGTGAGATGGGGGTTAATAGTGCAGTGTGTGTGGATTGGTGGGTGAGATGGGGGTTAATAGTACAGTGTGTTAAGTCATTGTCAGTGTGGTTTTGCCACAAGTCTCGTCTCCCGTGTGTTTACTGCTGAGGTGAATGTTGAATCATTATAAAGATCATTTCTATCTGGAGCAACGTTTCCTAAACTCTTTACTGTAATATGAGACGTTCATGTTGCCGCTGTTAATAAACACAGTGCTGTTCAATAAAACCTCTTCATTACATGCAGGAGTTCTGACATGTTAAAATTTGTGCTACATCGCATTTAAAGGAGGTAACTCGAGGACCTTCTGTATTGTGCATGACGTTACATGCTTTAAAAGAAGCTTCTTAAAAGGTGAGCATTTGATTGACAAGTGGGCAAACAGAAACTATCAACTTGAAAGAATGTCAAATTTAGACATTTTTTATATTTAAAAAGATTCATTTTTGGATATAAACAAAGAAAGTAATTTGAAATGCCTGCAATGTGTTGGGGTTCTGTGAGTCACTAAGATAATAAATAGCTTTTAAACATGAATTTAACCTCTGCATGCATTTTTATTATTTAACTACAGAATAAAAGGTCGACCCACTGCACACAATATCACATTTATGCAGAAAATCAGGAAATTCCAAAAGGTTCAGAGTTTTTCTGAGCTCATTAACTCAAGGGTTCACTTTATTTTTCACTAGCAATATGAGTAGTGTATGGTTGTTTTCAATAAAGGCATAAAAATATCAGAATTTTGTGTTTTTATTTTAGGCACATTATTTTTTGTGATTAGTATTCTTGACTTAGATGAAGATCAGATCACATTTTATGACAAATTAATGCAGTTAATTCACAAATTGGAAAGCTTGTTCTCTAAATAACAGTAAGCAATAGTAAATGATTAATAAAATATCATTTTAAGAACAGGTTTATATAGTGTCAAAACAATGTCACCATCGTAACAAGGTTAAGAACTTTTTGTGGTTCTATATGTAACATTTTTTGTCCTTAGAACATCTCAAATATTGTAAAATCTCACCACTCGTTCCAATTATTCACTTGGATTGCGGTGGGAAAACTCAGATTACGCCATTGCATAGATACATGAAGAGACCTCAGAGAGCCCCCTGCCCCAGAGGACCCCTCCCACCCAGACACCAAGGTGAACGGGCAGAGGTCAGTCTGCGGGCGTGGGGCAGCAGTGGGCAGAGTGCCCGGAGGCAGCATGCCTTGCTCCACCTGCGTGTCCTTTGTGGGGCCAGGCTAGAAAGAACAGTGAGAGTGTGAGCGGTTTGACAGCAGGAAGCCACAGCGGATGCCATTCTTTATCCTCCCCTCCACTAGAGAGAGAGAGAGAGAGATCCAGACAAGAGGAATGACTGTGCTGTCATTGTGGAAACTTCACTGGCATATTCTGATTCTGATTCATATTGTATTAGCTTTACTAGATCATAGTTTATCTGCTTCTTACCCTTTCAATACATTTATTATAGCTGACTGTACCAGCGTAGAGTTTTTTATGTTTATCGATCAGTCAGGCAAGTTAACATAGGAGATACGATAATCGATATCCCGACGACAATATCAATATTTAAATGAATAAACATTTGCCGCCGATTTGACTCATCAGCGTCACTACTTCTTCTCTCATTCACTGCTCGACTAAATGCAGGAGACTTGGGTGAAAGCTGAAGAAGAACTTCCCAACAAATAGATAGCAGAGCAAGCTCGCCTACCACATTTAAATCTAAAGTCTGACCTTGGCTTTTAGAACATTGACAGAACAGAACGTGGATTATTTTGTGACGGCTGCATCTCTGCGCATAACTTTTCTGCACTTTTTTAATATTTAGGATGACGCTACAAACAAACCATCAATGTGAGTAAACACTGCTGTAGAGCTTCTGAAAAAGGTGGAAAGACTCAGTAATCCAAGTGTGCAGAATTGTGCATCCCTGCCAATATCTAGTGTTTGCTGAACTGTCCTCAACAATAATTTAGATCAGACAGAACAATAACGCTCCATAATTCGTCTGGTATACACAGGGCTAAAACTAGTGCTGTAGCAGAAGCCATGTCTGGTGCAGAAGAATAGGTTGTAGGGCTTGGGAGTTGTAGTTCGGTTGGTAGCATGATGCTAGCTCAACTTGCCAAGTGACAAAGGGGAACAGAAATAAAGTCCTGAAGCTGAAGTAGCAGTTTCTCTACACTTCTGACAGTGGTCACAAAGCAAATATGGGAAAATTAACAATAGCATTGCTGTTACTTATGTAAATTAATAATGCATCCCTGTGTTTCTGAGATGTATCGCTATGTCCAGCGATATATAAATTATCACAGAATCGCAATATTATTGGTATCGTGGGCCGTGTATTGCTTATTGTATCGTGAGATACTCTATACAGATGACCACATTTTTGGCAGAGTAACGTCAGACTGTTTTGAGATGCGTTTAAAATGTACAAATACCTGTTATAGAAAATTGTGAATGGGTACAGCTGCACTAACTTTAATGTTTTAGGTGCATTAAAAATTCCAGCAATACTGCTGTACCTGAAATACACTACCATGTTGGTATCATGTAATGTAATGTAATGTAATGTTGCAGTGGATATGACTTATGACAGGTATACAGAGAGTAGGCTTTACTAATAAAGTCAAATCATGACTAAGAATAAACCTTACATCAGTTTTTATTTATTTTTCAGATCCACAGACATAAAACAAACACTGTGTCAAATTTGTTAACACCCATACTGCAAATTTATATGGAGTAATGCTAAAGAGGCTAGAAATAGACACAAATATGAATTTTGTTTTTATTTTTAGGTTAATTATCTTCAAACGCTGGATTCAGATCCCCCTCCCAAGCAGAGTTATCTGGTATGAATACATCTGGATTGGGAAAGAAACAAATAAAAAATCCTGCACATATGAAAAGCAATGTTATTTTTTTTTCTTTGGCGCCCTCTAGTGTGTAATAAAAGCACATCTCTTACCCTTCCTCAGAAAGTTCCACACCAACAGCAGAATCACTCCGGTTAGCATTAGCACGCCTATGGATGATCCGGCACCAATGGCAATATACATAAGCAGACCAGTGCCTAAAGACATCTCTTCCTCTGAAATACACGCATAAGACCTTTAATGTTGAGTTGTGAATGATATTAAGCATATACATACAACAGACATTATACATGTATCATTTTAATAAAATTCCTAATCTAATAACACAACACCACTGCTGTAAATGGTCTTCACACATTCCTCCATTGTTGGTCAGTTTCTAATCACAGTACCATTATTTATCATATATTATATCTAGCTCTGTGGTCAGACCTGATACAGGCTTCTGTTCTTTTTGTTTGTCTTGTTCTGCCTCTCTGTCTGTGTCCACCATGTTTCGCCACAGCTGTGGTTTATGTATGTCTATGCTCCTCATCTTATATTTAAGCTTTTTTGCTTGGTTCTACCTTGTCTGATCTTTGTCTTTCATAGTCTTACTTTCGTCGTACCTTGTGACTTCCATATCCATGTCATGTAAGTGGCTGACTAGTCTGATTAGCTGATTAGCCTGATTAGCTGACTAGCCTAATTAGCCTGATTAGCTGATTAGCCTTTAGCTCTGTCTTTGTGTTTTTTTTTAGTGAATAAACGAATCAAGTTTACGTCCTCTCGTTTACTTCCTGCCCCGAACCCTGACAAACTGCTCAAAAAATGTGCGCCAACATAAATAATATGTTAATTAATTAGCAAAATGGTGAAATGAAAGTGAAAAATAACACTTAGAAAAATAAACAAATGTGTATTTCACATCAAGGTTGGAAACGTGTGGCACTCTATTTGTTTAAATGCGGCCATATTGGAAGAGACAAGGCCACCGCAAAAAAAATAATTTTGTTTCATTTGAGACATGCTTTCGTTGCTTTGTTATTAAACTGATAGAATCGTATCAGGGCCTGTTGTTTCTTAAATTTTCATTAAACTAATACACACATATTGAGTTGTTGTATCTATTACCTATCATTGCCTACACTACATTTATTACCTACAATGCACCATGAAAAGTGAGTTCAGAGTAATGCACTTCCCTGTGCTCATTTGGAAGTGCATGCTTAGTGATCAAATTAACATATTTTCCTTAATCTACACTTACCGACACAGTTAGGCACTAGTTCTGTCCAAATCCCAGCAGAAGTACAGATCAGTTCATTTGTTCCATTCAGCTTGTATCCCTGAGAACACTGGAACATACACTGAGAGCCAAAGCTGAAGTTGCCTCTTAGGTGTAAACAGTCCATAGAAGGCCCAGGGGAGGTTTCCAATTGGGGAGGAGGTAAGAGTGAGAGAGGCTCACACTGAACAACTGGGTGTTTGTGAGTGAGAGGGAAAAAAAAGAAAAATACAGAACAAATCACTTATATAATATGTTTTCTTCTTAAAACAGACTTTAGATCTTATCTTTGTATTCTGTCAACCATTAAAGGGATGGATTTACAGTTTTTCCAAAAATATGGTAAATTAGGCAAGACTTATTTAGTGTCGACACCTTTACACTCATAGCAAATACAGTTTTATACAATACCACACCACACAAAACTTATTTTCAGAAAAGTTGGGAAATTTTGTAAAAGCAATTAAGTGCAATAATATTAGTAATTTGTTGATTCTCATGAACTAAAAAAATTACAAATAAAAGACTTAATAAACTTAAATGAAGCTAGGACAGAGGCATGTTTACCAATGCATTACATACACTTGAGAACCGAAGATACCAACTGTTGCAGTTTTGTAGGTGGAATTTGTGTCCATTCATCATGAATACAACAGTCCAGTGATTCTCCCCGTCATGCTGCTCTATACATTTTCAATAGGAGACAGATCTAGATGGCTGCCAAGCCTGGCAAACACATGCACTCTGAGCTACGCTCTCGTAGCACATGTAGAATCATGTCTGGCATGGACTTCCCCACAAATAATCCCTTTATATGCCTCTACATCAATGGTAAACATCTGCAAGTCACACTTGCCTTCATACTACATTGACTGAGATTTCTCAGGTTCCCTGAATCTTTTCACAGTATTATAATTTCATTGCAATCTGCCATTGTTTTTGTTTCACAATTCATGATGAAGATGTCTTCTGATCATGCCATTGTAACATTAAAATGATATTTTACCTCATATGCTTTTTCATTTGCCTGCCGATATATCACTATTGTCAACAAAATATCTAAAAAATGTACATCGAACCAATGGAACTTGGGGAATGCGTTCTTTTTTTCAAGATTTTCTAGGAATTATCTTATGAAGAAAATCATGTCGAATAGCTAATCCTACTGATAAAACAGTACATTACGCAGTTTGTTCCAGCAGCACAATGTGATTTTTTTTCCTCATAAATTACTGTACAGGGTCCTTGAGTTACGTCAGGGCTCTGAACACGACATAACACAAATTTTGTCGTAAGTCGGAACTCATGGATGTAGTGATGGCATATATTTATTAAACATGAAGGAGTAGCAGCATATAGCGAACATGAGTCTCTTTCGTAGGCATTTGGAATAGAATGTGAAATGTTTCATGGGGAGCAATGCATTGTGGACTATGTAGTGTCTGGTACGGGAAAACAGGTGGGTAATATGGGTGGAAAAGAGGTGGACAGAGAGTTGCTTTCTGTGAGTCATATTTTGTTAGCAGCAAGAATGTGAGTAAAATAAACACATGGATCACATCCACAGCAGTAATGAAGTGAAACAGTTCCTGATCTTTACTGTAGAGTCGGAGCCATAATGAACTTTCCAGACAAGCAACACAAAGGGAAACAAAACGAATGGCACAACGCCGTCTCATGCGTATTTCACCATGTGATGTAGCGAGTATTTGTCTGCTCTGCCCGCCAGCTACCACACAAACTTTATTTTTACGTCGCGAACGCTGTGTAAAAAAAGGCAGCCAGCGACATAACCACAAATGTTACCTGTAGACATTTCTAGTAAAATATACAAATCAACAAACCAGTCAGGATGTGAATAGCTTTAGGTAAATTTGGTAAAAAATGCAGAGCTAAAATTGTTCGTTTCATGGCTCAAACGCTCGACTTTTTAGTGGAAGGAACTGCCAATTTTAAAACATGTTTGACAAAAGCCTTGGGGATTCTTTGCTTTACTTTCCCATTATTTTTCTACAAATTATTCATAGCCTAATTGATTATTCTAACAAGACAAATATTTTTGCATTTAAATTAGATCAACTCTCATTTACCATCACAAGAAGGTGTGTCCTGACTCCAGGATCCAGTAGCCGTGCATTTCACTGTAGCTTCTCCTGTGAGCACGTGACCCTCATCACATGAGAAACTACAGCTGGAACCATAACTGAAGGAGGAGTGAGAGCAGTTCATCCAGCCTTTCTCTGGAGCGGACAGTAGAGGACACTGTCGAGCTGCAGGTGAGAAGAAACCATGTAAATGACACTGGAGCTGTTTTAAATGCTTCACTGAGGGTGAAGTTCCTGAACAAACATTAACATCATAGTAACAGTTCCCAGTGTAAATACAAATTAGTGTGTGATGATGACTTCATGATTTATTTTAAATTTGTATCAGTTAATTGTTTCACACTGTACTATAGTGTTGGTTACTGCCATTAAATTACAGCCTGCAAGTTCAGTGTGTTGACCTGGACTATCACAAAATGAGGAAAGTAAAAAAAAAAAGTTTTATTTGCCAAAATGTATATTCATGATTATGGTATAAATGTAAAGTTAGTAATTGTAGGCCCCTCTTTTTGTTTTTAAAAAATTTAATGATATTTATAAAGCATCAAGTTAAAAATACTATGAAATTATACTATTAAATTATATATAAACATTTGATCTGTGTCTAACAGATAAATTAAAAATATTAATAAAATTCCGGAGTTGAAATGGCTATTATAGTGATTTATCAGTGTGTGTGACGAGTATTAGCCAATGTTGATCCTACTTCATGCTAGCAAATCACTTGCAGGCTAATACGCTAATCCTCTGCTTATAATCAGTGTTAAACTTCATATGAATGTATTTATTTAATATATTAATCTGTTGAACAGTTGGTTGAAAGCTTTAAAATCCACAGATGTCACTGATTTGGTCTATTTAGTATTCAACCCAGAGTGAGAAAACAAATGTGTGGCTCCAATAGCTTGATGCTAACAACAAAAAGAAATCACGTAGAAGCACTTACACAACCAAGCTTTGTTTTAGTGTCAGACACGACAAAACATTGTCAGAATATGTCAAAGATGTGTTGTGCAAAATGTTTTTGACATTTTTTATTCTCAAAATTTACTGACAACACAGAATTCATATTTCAGTAAAATTCATCTGTTAGCTTCTATGTGCTATGGGTGAGAAATAGTGAAATGTTTTCAGCAGGGCTACATGGATTAATATTTAATTAAATTTAATTCAGTTTTATTTATATAACGCTTTTTACAACAGATGTTGTCACAAAGCAGCTTTACAAGGTCCGGGCTCGAGCACAACGGAAACACTTCCTGAACTGAGGAAGAAACCTTGGGAGGAACCAAAGCTCTGTAGGAGAACCCATCCTCTGGTCGACACCAGATAATAGTTAGTGAACAGTCAAAAAATGAGTTGTGATAATTGTTAATAAGTTCCATTGTTTGAGGTGTAGGCATCAGCTGAACATGTGATGGTCAGTGGAGGCAGTTAGACGAGGATGAAGTCAACAACATGAGCTGGAATTAATGGCATACCTTCACATATTGGTGTATCTGCAGACCAATTACCAGCTTCCAGGCAGATGAGTGTGTTTTCTCCTCTTAGTGTGTATCCTTCCTCACAGGTCACAGTGCAAGATGAGCGGAAGGAGAATTTCCCCAGGGGATCAACACATTTCATGTGACTCTTTCCAGGCACCAACATGGTGCCACAAGAAACAACTGGAAAAACATCACAGAGGTACATACAGTTACTCAGAAAGTAAAGTCGCATATTCTGTTTTGTCAAACTATAATGTTATGCTGGACATGTGTTAATTAAACATCTGCTCATGTGTTAATTAAACACTTAAGGTATGTGATGCTGCAGCTGCAGATAGTTGTGATAACTAGGTCACTTTGCAAGGATATTTCCTATCAAATACAGTTTACTCTTTTTAAAAATATTAATTAAAAAGTTTGAATATGTATATTATATTATATTATATTATATTATATTATATTATATTATATTATGTTATATTATTAATACACCAGGTTCAGATTTAAGATAAAACACCCTACAAACACAAATATTAATTAAAAAGTTTGAATATGTATATTATATTATATTATATTATATTATATTATATTATATTATATTATATTATATTAACTGTAAGCTTAGGGTACATACCTTCACATGTTGGTGTATCTGCAGACCAGTTGCCGGCCTCCAGGCAGGTGAGTGTGTTCTCTCCTCTTAGTGTGTGTCCTTCCTCACAGGTTACAGTGCAGGATGAGCGGAAGGAGAATTTTCCCAATGGATCAGTGCAGGTCATGTGACTGTTTGCAGGGTAGAGCAGGATCCCACAAGACACGACTGAAACAACATTAGCGGATACTGAACTATAGATGAAACATACAACTGATGCTACAGTTACTCTGAAGATAACAAATGATAAAGTATATGTTTTAAAACTCTAAGATAATCCCCATGTTATTAGCAGCAGTGTTACTGAATTTACTGATCTGAAGTAGAAGAATCTAATTTCACCCCTGGAGACTTTGCAGCTCAACACCAGTGACACTATACTGTAGTTCAGCATCAACTATTAAACCGATCAAATTTGGAACTGGCCGTTATTATACCACAAAGTAAGAACTACGCTTCAGAATTTAAGCTCCAGGTTGTTAGTTTCATGAAGCAACATCTGCAAAATCCGACACGAATGCATGTCCGACATCAGCAACAGTAAAGCAGCACAGGTCACAACTGATTACGTTTATGGATCTGATTTTGAAGGATTTTAAGTAAGTTCTAAAATGTTTGCATTTCTGTGTTGCTAATTTTAACTGAAGAATTTACATGTAGACGGGTGACTGACATCACTGTACTGCAGTAGCTCCACCCTCCAGAGTCTGGATGCGACACCATTTAAGTGAGAACATCACTGATCTGATCTTTGCTTTGTGTTTCTTTTCTAACTGTTCATTGCTGCAGTAAACAGAACATTTACATTCAGCTAATCATGTGGGCATGTCATCTTTTTGTGCTGAATTATACTTTTAGTGAATGTGTTTAGATAGGACGTCCCATTTAAACAAGCCGCACCCAACACCAGGTTTGCAAAATCAATGTATAAGCCGTGACCTGTTGTTGGGGAAATACGGTACACACTTTCCTACTCTGAGGACACACACACACACATTTACAGTATAATATTTGGATAAGGAGGAAGTGTAAAATATTTTATTGCTTTAAGGGAGCACATCAACTCTCATTTACCATCACAAGAAGGTGTGTCCTGACTCCAGGATCCAGTAGCCGTGCATTTCACTGTAGCTTCTCCTGTGAGCACGTGACCCTCATCACATGAGAAACTACAGCTGGAACCATAACTGAAGGAGGAGTGAGAGCAGTTCATCCAGCCTTTCTCTGGAGCGGACAGTAGAGGACACTGTCGAGCTGCAGGTGAGAAGAACTCATGATACTATGATCCCTTAGTGCCACACAAAACAAATCCAACAGCCTAGTAACATTAGTGCAAATGAGAGCTGAATAAACGGAATATCTTCTGAAAAATTAAGTATTCTTAATTTCATCCTTAATATTTGTAAATGCTTTTCTGCTAAACTGGAAAACTTTTTTTCCCCCAATATTCCTTTACTTGTTTTTGCATATGATGAGTGAAAATAATAACATTTCATTAGCATTAGGGGCCTACGAGTCAATCATTAGTTACATGGATAAATAGTGAACCTTCACATGTTGGTGTATCTGCAGACCAGTTGCCGGCCTCCAGGCAGGTGAGTGTGTTCTCTCCTCTTAGTGTGTGTCCTTCCTCACAGGTCACAGTGCAGGACGAGCGGAAGGAGAACTTTCCCAATGGATCAGTGCAGGTCATGTGACTGTTCGCAGGAGACAACAGTATCCCACAAGACACGACTGGAACGACATTGGATAACGAGCTAAAACAGTCTGACTGACGCTGCAATTACTTTGAAAATTACGTCAGGGTTTGGGTCCTCTGAGTGTGACGTAACCTCGAATTCTGACGTAAGTCAGAACTTGTGCATGTTGTATTGAACAGCACTGTGCTTTATCAACATATTAGCTCTGATATTACAGTAAAACATTTAGTAAACGTTAACCCCCATCTCACCCACCAATCCACACACACTGCACTATTAACCCCCATCTCACCCACTAATCCACACACACTG
>JBBIGC010079507.1:0-10456 GCA_037576955.1 Lepidarchus adonis
GTGTGTGTGTGTGTGTGTGTGTGTGTGTGTGTGTGTGTGTGTGTGTGTGTGTGTGTGTGTGTGTGTGTGTGTAAGAGGGAGCACTACTTCCACAGCATTCCTACCTAAGCTGCTCTGGAACAGGACGCCAAAGTGGAAAATAGCATTAAAGTCTCCCGCCATTCCATTCCATTCCAGGCCCGAACTCGATTACATAATACCATAAACAAGAGTCAGGGCAACACCACCACATTCCCTCCATTCTTTTCCATGGGGAAAATCTTCAGGGTTGTGCCAAGGAGCTGGCACACTGCCCGACATGTCCCAGGGGATGCACTTCTATCTCTCCCACTCTCACTCTCTCACCATGTTTGGACACAGTGTACCACACGGATCAGCACGTTTCAGCCTCCATAATGCTGGCTAAGCCTCCCAGGCCCTCACCCTAGCCAGCGCCACGGTGGGTGAGGTGCTGCGGTGATGGGTAGAACACACTTTTATAATAAAATAATCACACTTCCTCTCGCTGGGTGGTTACGGTCGAGCATCTGGACAGGACCACATTCCACACGGCCCCAGCATTCTTCAGCGTGCATGAGGTTTAGGTGTGTGCTGGATTGTAAAAACATTAAAATGGTGTGTGTTTAAGGCAGGGAAACCAAAATAAAGCTGTCTGGATTTTCAGGTTTTATATTATTGAGCGTGTGGTTTGATTTAAGCCGTGTTAACTGGTTTGACTCCTTACACTCCAGCTTTATTCATGGCAACGCTTTACTAAAGGGTAACGCTCATAAGCACAGGTACATAAGCCTTGTATGACAACTGCCACTGACATGTATTAAGATTTACTGCAGTTTTATCTCTTATTAAGGCCATTAAAATTAGTTTCACCAAAAAGGCAGAAAAACATGAATAAAAAAAAAAAATTACAGTAAAAAACAGAAAAAGTTCATTCCGTAATTAAATTTATTAAATGTAAATTAAATGTTTTTAAGTTGCTTTTGCTTATGATTACTTTGCTGTATTTGACCTTTTCACACATGTGAGTTGTTGAAAATGTAGATTCAAGATGTTTATTTATCGTATGCGTAGTTATACACGTACAACAAGCAGTGAAATGCATCCTGCTCGACTCCAGAATAAACTATAATTACGGAATATTAAACTAAAAACTTACCACTGAACTTGAAACTTAAAACCTTAAACTTAAGAAATAAAATTTAACTTAAACTAGGTTATCACAGATATAGGAAAAGTAGATAAATACGCGATTAAACCGCTATAACGCAAGCAGTTAGAATAGAAACGGTCCAGGAGAAACTGCGCAGATTAGTGCAGATGTGCAAAGTCCAGTGTTAAGGTCTGTAGATGGTGAGGTGCGCAGATGAGAGAAGTGTGTGCAGTAAAGTGCAGGTGTGCAGTGTCCAGTATTATAGAGTGATCAAGTGCAGAGCCAGCAATGTTCACTCAGATGTTCCAGTGTTCGGTGTGTGTGGTGTGTGTGGTGTGTTCGGTGTGTGTGGTGTGTGTGGTGTGTTCGGTGTGTGTGGTGTGTTCGGTGTGTGTGTGGTGGCAGGTCCTGGTTCAGGAGTGTAATGGCCTTAGGATAGAAACTGGCCATGTAGTAGATTTTGTGAAACGTCATCATATTTAATACTGACCGCAGTTGTTTAATGTCGGTTACAGCTATTAATAATTCATTTCATCAACTATCAATGATCCAGTAACTACTGTACATTATCAGTAGATTAATGGAAAATGTGAAAATGTTTTACGCCAACATGGTGATTTTTCACACGTTTTTTCAGATTGTGTGTTAGTTTTTATGATGGTAGTAATACTTATCATCTTTGTCATTCTCATACGGAACATTGCCTTTCAACATGCAGTTGTAAAATAAAACGCATGGAAGCAGGACCATGGCTGAAGCTTATTCTCTTCCTACAAATCCCCTTCTGCTCTGTTTCACCCCAGCGTCCGATTTATTCAACACTACAGCTACTCAGTCTCTGTAGAAGTAAAACAGTAGTTTTACAGTTACTGATCAAGTCTAAAGGTTATTAACTGATCTTTTATCTTTCCAAGACTCGATCATTTGGGTTAGACACAACACAAATAGCTCCAATGACAAAACAGCAAAAAATAAATGAGAAAAAATTGCCAGACATTTAGTCATGGTTTTCTCAGAAGATGGAGAATGAGAGAGAATTGGACTTTTGTGTGTAAATGTACATCGTACGCCCTTGTGCTTATTCTGATTCGTCGGAGGTGTGTGTGGGTGAGTAGGGGGTTGTAGGTCTCACCACACTGAGCTGACTCCAGGAGGTTCTGATGAGTCTGCTCTGGACCACGATGTTATCATCTGGCTTGACTTCCCTGGACTCAGCGTCCTCGTCCGAATCGTTGTGCAGCGCTTTCTCCTGGTAGTTCTGATACAGGACCTCATCCTCTGTAACACCATCCACACACAGACAGGAAGATGATCACTCAACACCAGCCACTAGCAGTGATGGAGCAATAAGGACCATTTAAAGAACATAGAAACTCAACGTCTCTGCTGGATCATCCCGAACTTAGGTCATTGGGACAATGACCCGATGTGATGACACTTATTTAAACGGCCATGAGCAATTTATGACCCATTTAGCAATAACGAAGTCTGATCTCAATGAGAGGATCCAATAAGCAGCAGCTCCGGCTCATCCGTGCTGGTCCGCTATGATGATCCATTAGTGAAGTAAAGACATGGCTGAGAGGTCGACTGAGGGCCGCATGGCTGGATGTGGGAAAGAGAAGGTAAAGATCCCTTCATCTAATCAGGCCAAGCAGTACATCATATATGAAATACCTTCACTAGGAAAAAACATTCAGATCACAGCGCCTCCCTTACTCTGAGTGTACTCAGTCTCCCAGAACGTGTTGGGCATGTCAAGATCGCACTGCACTCTTCTGCAGTGTTTGCATACTTCGGCTCTGGACCAACAAAGCTCACAGCCAAGGAGAAATGGAAGTCTTCTGCTAAAAAGGATCACGCCCTAACCTAATTGCATAAAAGGAGACAAACCAAACATCAGATACTGCTGAGATACACCTCTCCATGCTTCAGTCAACTCACCCCCACGTCCTTCTTATCGTTTCCTTGAAATCTAAGACGTTGTCTTTCGATTTCGATTTCAGACAGAAAGCATATGCTGGTTGTCCAACCTTTCTCGACCAGGAAGTATGAGGAAACCTCACAGCGAATGGTAGAAGGTCTGAAGTCTTCCCATATGTGAAGTATTGGTTCCCTAACCTCATCATCATTATCCAAGTTCTTTTTGGAGGTGGAGGTGAATAACACTGGCTCCTTTCACATGTTGGGGGGGGGGGGTGGCAACTCCTGAAGGCAAGTGTAAAGATCTGAGGGCCAAGACTGATAGCCTGCGGTGGAGCATTGCCAAAACAGGTGTTGGGCAGGCCGAGGCTTACTGATGCTCATGGGGAATGAAGGCTACCAAAGGATCTACGGTAGCACATGTTAACTCTGGCTCTGATAGGAAGGGGGCAGGACACACAGTGCACCAGTCAGAGCTGTTTTGAAGGGACCTAGCCCATACCAGACATGTGGTTTTAATGTTATGGCTGATCAGTGGAGAATGTTTATCGTCAGTACTTTCACAACACAACTGCGAAGTTGTCTACCCCTCCAATACTGCCCACCCCTGCTGAGAAATGACCAGCCTTTACCTTCACTGTCAAATGTCCTCTGGCTCTGGAGTCCCTTCCTCTTCTCTCCACTCTGCAGAGAACAACAGAAAGCCATTAGTCTGAGCTGACCACAGGAACCAGTGTGATCTGTCTACACATGTGCTGATACTCAGTTAGGAGGCATATTTTGATATTAAACACACGATATTACAGAGGATATTTTAAAACACACCATCAGCACTTTCTGTTCAGAAGTTCAAATGTTTATTTTTTTTAAGGTGAGATGTATGATTTATAAGCTAATGATAGCATTTGATATTTCACTCACCTATCTGTCAATGGCAATAAAAAAATATTGGGTTAAAATCTATGACATAAAACATGTATGCAATTTATATTACTTTCTAAAGACTTGAAGAAATTAAAGGATACATATCCATTTAATAGAGTTTTTAATAAGCTAATATCTGCTGATACCCATATTAATGTGCAATGCTAAATTAAGCAACAATTAGAATAAAAAACAGTTAATGAAAAAAGGCACTAAAACCTGGGATGTGTCAAAAAAGTATTCAATTTGTATTGATGCATCCAGATTGTTTATGATCCAATGTAACGATCTAACACATGAAAATTGAGTTCATTCCACAATTCATTTTCCTTCATTTCAATGTGTGCAATGTCTTTTACTGAGTAGTTGCTTTTGCTTATGATTGCATCGAGGTCTTTAACCTTTAAAAATAAAATGTTCTGATTATGATCCGTTTGCATGTGTGAGTTGATGAAAACGTAGTAATCACTGCAAATTTTAAGGTATCGGGTATTAGGCTTCTGTGGATGTTCTGTTGTTTGATTTCTGATGTTTGATTTTATGATGGGGATGCAGGTAAGGTTTTCCTCTGCTGACTTTTCCATGAAGGTCTTGTGGAACGGTGCACCACAGTCAAATGGGGATTTAATTTGTCTTTCTGACGAGCATACAAGCAGTTCTCTCTGACAGTTTTCTTGGTCTTCCAGATCTCATCTTGACTTCCATAGTTCGCCTGAACTGCCATCTCTTAATTACATTTCTCACTGTGGAAACTGCAAGCCGACAACGCTTAGTTATCTTCTTGTAGCTTTCTCCTGCATTGTGGGCATCAATAACTTTCATTTTTACAGTGTTACATGGCTGCTTAGAGGAACCCATGGTTGTTGAGTGCCCACAAGTGTGTGCACAAGGTTTAAAAGAATCACAGCACACAGTGCACCACAACGAAATGTGTCCTCTGCATTTAACCCATCACACATGGAGCAGCGGGCAGCAGTCAACAACCCGGGGAGCAGTGAAGTGGGCACAGTACCTTGCTCAAGGATAGCTCAGTGGTCCCCGGGCTGGGACTTGAACCTGCAACCTTGTGCACTCTTAGGGTGCACAAACTTTTGCACAGTGACATAATAATGTTATGTTTTATTTTTGCTAAATTTTTGGCATAAAAGGTAACTTTGAATTGATGTTTGCTGAAAATACTGTTAACATCTTTTCAATTAAAAAATCACTAAAATCTGTTATTTATTAAGAGGTTCCCAAACTTTTATATATCTGCCAATACCAATATTATTGTTTAAGCAAATATCTTCCGATACAAATAGGATTCCAATCTCATCGGTGCACCCCTACCAGAAATGAATGCAGACTGTTGTGCTATTATCGTTCTTTGTTATTTCTTTTTTAAATAAATTCCCAAAAATGTATAACCACCGGAACATTATTGTAAACTACATTCAAAACACATTAGAAATGTCTGTCATTGTGAACAAAATGACCCTCGGACCCTCTGAGCCTAACCACTTGGCCACTACTGCCTTATATTATGATTATATGATAATAGTGATAATAAACATTGATATCAGCACAGGCTGATATCAACTGATATCAACTGATATCACTGTTTCAGCAGTGTGGACCAGTTAGTCCAGCCTCATCCTCATAAAACACCAGTAGCTTCCCCTGCGGTTGCCATTAGAATTAAGGGAAATTTGAGACAGTCGTGTTTCACCCACACTTGAAGCATGAAATCAGAAAGTAATAAAGGAAAAAACTTCTGGAGCATTACATTTGAGTACAAAATAAACCCTTAGGCAAAGTCATTCATATTATTCAGGAGCACAGAATCAAAAGCGTGGTCTCAAACAACAGCTGTTCCCAAATTCTCATCATTTACATCTGGCATTAAACAGCTGAACAGCATCCATCATCATCCCAGCAGTTTGTCCTCGGTCTAATGTCAAAAGACAATAAATAGAACAACAGGTTAATTTCGCCTCGTTCCCCTGTCAGATTCAGAAAGACAGATATTAGCTGAAATGGCCTGTTTCCTCTTGCTCGCAACCTCTGACATCGCTGACCCCTAAGGCATGGAAGTGTCTGACGGAGTTGACACTGAACTGAGAGACAGTGACCCTGGATGGGTTGGTGTTCCCAAAAAAGGCCTTCGTTTGTCATGTCCCATAAGCCAGCCTCTGTCCAGAACAATACAAGAACCTACAGAGGAACGTGACAGAGGCACCTGTCTTCTAAACACACACGGGACGTCTGTGAAATACGACTAAATGCACAATTAACTACAGCTGGGTTTTCCCAACAACCTCGCAATACAATACGCATCACGATACTGCGGCAACGAAACGATACATGCCACAATACATTTTCAATACAAAACAAATATTCTAAACAGTTGAACTGTCTTTTATTACTCGAAACGCAACACTGGAAAAATCAGGCCCATAATCTCACTTGAGAAATGCATATAGTATTTAATATCAAAATTACAATTAAATGGTAGTTTGTATCTATCAGTTCTGGTAGCAAACGGTGACCGAGATAAATAACAGTAACTAAAGTTCTGTATCCATTGTTCATCTAAGAAGCTTGGCACAGTTCATTTTAAGACCAGACACAGTGTAGCGAGTTAAGTCATTTGCGGTGAAAGTGAAGGGGTCTTCGCTTTTTAATCTGTTTAAATAGCTTGCCAACCCTCGCGCCAAATTTCGGGCCTGGACCAACCATACAGCTATACTGCGCTTTGCACTATAGGGGATGTTTCTTTTTCAAAACTGCTGGACAGCTTACCAAGAAAAATGCTTAAACTGACAATATTGATACAACAGCGTCTGTATCGATGGGTGTATTGTCTCTGAGAAGGGCTTATTATTTCGCTGTATCAATTTTTTGAACACCACCCTACAATTAACGGTACAAGCCAGGAGGATTTGTTAGAAAGCCATAAACTGCACGATCTGTTGGAGTACCTGAGGAAATATTATGACTCCTTATGAAATTTCATCAGGTAGTGGCAGTTTATGGCATTCGAACAATCCGTTTTGATTGGTTTTCATTAGAACATTGATGTCCAGCTACTATAACCTCAAAGCTGCATTACAAAACTTCAGACATTTTTGAAGAGAGCAAAACTTTTCGGCCAAGCTACTACTTCATGAAGAATCACCAATAATGGTGCACTCACCGGTCCTGGGCTGCCTGACCCCTCCTTGACCTCTGCGACACCTCTGAGGATGGGTTGAGAAAGCCTGTGGTTTTTCAGGTCCACGGAAGGAGAGTCTTGGTCCATGCCGCTGACCACGGCCCTTCTGTACGATGTGGACCGCAAGCCTCGCCGGAGCAACCCTGGACTTTCCTCCGCTTCCTCTTCATCTTCTTTGCTGGTGGAGAAGAAGGTGCCATTCTCTACCATGCTGCGGGCACGAAGGGCACGTTTGGAGGGGTCCAGCAGCCCCCCAGGTCCCTGCCTCTCAGGACCAGCCTGGCACATCTTGCTGGGACGTGTTTCTGAGACCAACCCCCGTGGGATGAGCTGCTGGGTGCCCATCTTCAGCGCCACAAGGCTGTGTGTGCTGAGGACCACACTAGGTGTGGGCGGCTTGCCTTCAGAGCCCTTCAGACGGACAGAAAGTTAATATGATCAAAATCTGGGATTAGTACACGATCTAAAACACACGTCATGTTTGATTTACTAAATTAAGACACTTTGGAAAAGTTCCTACTCCTACTACTTTTCTAGGTGGTGAAAGCAAGGGGAGAAAGTCTTGCCATTCACTCATAACAGCACAAACCAACAAGTCTCTTTTGTGTTTCTGTCACCTGTTCTTTAGATTATCTGTATTTATTATATATACATATTCTATTTTGACTTAGTTAAGCGTTATATTATATTAGCTGTCTATATATGTATATATATACACATACATATATATATATATATATATATATATATATATAATATTTTAAAAAAGTTATCTTCTGCCATTCAGGGATGGTTATTTTTCATCATTATGAAGAAAAACCATCCCTGAATGGCAGAAAATAACTTTTTTTTTTTAATATTAAGAATTTCTACCTTCCCTATGACCAGGTTTCTGGTAGTATCATCCTGCCTTACCTGGGAGGAGCCTGAGGACTGGCGTAGGAGCACCACGCCGCTGTCGGAGGGCGAAGGGGTGCGAGGCGTGGCCGGTTCAGATGGAGTGCTGGGGCTGGAAGAGGAGGGCGAGGATAGGGAGGGGATGCTGGAGGTGGAGCTGAACGCGGAAGGGGTACGAAGTGCAACTGGAGAACCACGGAGCTGGGATGGAGGGGACACCGCACAGAGGTCAAACTCAGGAGGCCTCCCTGGTGAGTCCCTGAACACAATCTGGTCTCTCTGAGCGGTGAGGGTGACCTGGCCGGACAGGCGCCTCAGTGGGTTGCGGGTGCTGGAGTTATTTCCGGTCTTGGAATAGTTGGTGGCTTGATTTTTAGACGTCTGACCGTCTGTTGACTCCTTGTCCTCGGACAAAAACCTAGTCAAAGAAAATCGCCCGTCAGTCAGGCGCCCAATGCTGATGCTCCTGACCACGCGAGTCTTTCGTGGGACAGGTTTGTTCAAAACGTGCTTCAACACTACAGTGCCCCCTGCTGGAGCGGAGAGCTTCTCAGTTGGTTCTACAGGGAAGTCCGTCATGATCTGGTAGCTCAGGGGTCTGGCCTTGCTGTGGCCGTTTGCGCGCTTTTTCCACAGTGGGGCAATGCTGCTGTTGGAGAGGTCCACCTCACTGGCCACCTCCATGTTGGAGGTAGGATCACCACTTCTGGGGGGCTTGGGATGAAGGACGTCTCAAAACAAGTGGACCTGGTGAGTAGGTAAGAAAGCAAGATTTGTCAGATGGACAGATGGCAGGATGGGCAGAACGACAAATTTAACCACCTGCTGTAAACCTTCCCTTCTTCAAACAACATCTATCAGAGATACTGCTTTACAGACTATTACACCTATTATACCATCTTGAAGGTGCATCAACCTAGGAAGCCAGTTTGGAATGAATGGAATTTATTTGATTTTTTTGTTCTTTCGCCGTCAAAACCACTTAATTTCATGTTTTAAGGAAGCTAGAGCCAATCCCAGCTGACTATGTGACCAAGGCAACTTCACCATGGATAGGAGGCCAACCAATCACAGGGCAACAGAGAGGCAGACAACTATTCACACACATTCGCACCTATGGGTAATGTAGAGTAGCCAGTCAACATTAACCACAAGCCACAAGGGAGGAAACTGGAGAAACCAACAATGTGAGACACATGTGACCGACCCAGGGATGAACCCAGGACCTTATTGCTGTGAGGTGACATTGCTAATCACTGCAGCAACAGGTGAATATTTGAGCCTCTATATGAGTCCCAATGACACTGCAAAGTATTCGCACAATCAAAATAAGAAAACTTTATTAATCCCAAAGGAAATTGCAATGCTGGGTATTGTAGTGTAAGAACTATGACTAAAAATCTCACCAACAAGATCTGAGATCCAGTCAAGTGGGTGATGCTAAGGAATACAATGTTTCAGATTGTCCCAAAAGAAGAAATGTGCAGTCAAAGGTCCAATTTTGTAATATGTTTTAATCCAATGAAATGGGGTGTGTTTGCAGGAATAAGCAATATGGCATGAATGAAATATCATAAAATACTTAAATTTTCCCAATCCCAATATCTCATTCTGTATTTTTCGTTATCTGTTACTGATGAAACAGATGAAAAAGCGACATTAGTGCCATATTTATTGAAAAAAGAAAAGAAAAAAAGTGTATAAAGTTATTTTTATTCCCACCACAGTACAATAGGTTCATGGAAGCGAGGCTGATAATTACTGACAATATTGCAATATGCTAAAAAAAATACATCGTGGCCTCAGTTTATCATGATAATGATTAATATCATCACATTACCCAGCTTTATGTATTTGTACCTTCTCATAACCTAAAGTTACAAACCTGAGGAGTAAACCCGAAAGCCTGGAGTCAGGAGAACTATAGTAAAAGAACCTAATTTAAGGTACTATAGGTGTACCCTTGAGGATAGCACCTCAGTGATGTGAGAGGAACCACCTCGGTGACAGTTTAGAACCTTGGTTTCTGCACAACAACAACAACACAGACCCAAAGTGGGACCATTAGGACAGACCTCTACTTCTACAAGACAGGCTGGGTTTTAGATTTAGGGAATGTGAAATATCTGCACAACGAAAACAACAACAACAAGGAAAACAATGAGGTTTTCTATCATCACGCTTAACTGAGCTGTGTGTCTACTCATTCCAGGCACGCCAGCAGGCCTGGTACTACAGTTCCATAACCAAGGGGGCAGTAATAGCTTCAGAGGGACATATACACAGTATAGCATGTAGGCATAGTACAGCGCATATGCACAGTATAGTATGTAGGCATAGTACAGCGCATATGCACAGTATAGTATGTA
>JBBIGC010079527.1:0-10455 GCA_037576955.1 Lepidarchus adonis
TTCTGGAGATGCTCCATCACAATAAGACCTCAGATCCTTACACTCCTGCTTCCAGCACATCAACTTTAAGAACTGACTGTTCACTAGCTGCCTAATAGATCCCACGCCCCTGACAGGAGCCACTGTGATGAAAGAACTAGAGTCAATGTTCATTATCTGCAATGGTGTTAATGTTTTGGCTGATGGGTGTAAACTATTGCTTTGTGCAGCAGTTACTAATTGTGACTAATAGCAGAAGTTAGTGCCCCTGTTTGATGTACTGTATGGCCACTGAACTGATCTGTTAGAATAAAGTGAGGATCCAGAATCGGAGATGGGAGGCGTTTCTTTAAGCCATAATTTCTCAGCGGCTTCTGAAGGAACTGAAGGTGTTGAGGTGTTGAGCAGAGACAACGTGGTGGCGCTGCTCCAGGCGAATGTGTGTAAACCATTCTAATTAAAGTTTAGTGTGTGAACGGCTGGAGGAGGCCTCAGTGTGTCCTGCGTCTCTGTGGTGGGGAGGAGGTGGGGGTAGGGGGGGATTGTCTGCTGAGGCCTGCTTGGCTTCTTCTCTCCCATAAGGTTCTCATTGTTCTGAAGAGAAGATGGAAGCTTCTACTGTGAATATCAATGTCCAGACTACAGCTGAGTTGCCAGGAGACCGTCCAAACATCCAGTTTCACTTTGGCTGAGAGCACAAAGACCTCCAGCTTTCCCACCTCTCCTGCTCCTTGAGGAACTGAGCTGCTCGCTGTGTTAGCAGTTCGAGAGCTTTTGTGGTTCAGCGGGTGAACTACACCCCAAAACCCTAGAACCCTAGAACCCCTGAAACGCCCAGATTTGAACCTGTGTGTCTGACGAGTGGGCTGAGACTTTAACCTGCGGATCCCAGAGGAACAGTGGTGGGGAAGGAACGTTTAGAGAACTGCAAGAGAACAGTAGTAGGAGAACAACGTGTTCCTGTGGAGGGACCGACCTCTTTGGCCCCGTGGTGCTGGCTCGGGTTCAGCTGCTGTCAGAGTCTGAGAGGAAGAGCCAGAGTGAGAACAGTCTCATTAGAGCTGGAGCTGCACTGGCACTAATGAGTGAGGGAACAGACCCGGCTCTGTTCACCATAATGAAGGTCCAGAAAAAACCCAGCCCCCAGATATACACCCACCCCTGCACAAACCAGTACAACCATCACTATTATTATTAATATCACTAATATTATCAATATGACTATTATTATCCCTATCACTATTATCACTATCACTACACCTATTATTACTATTATGACTGTCATTATTATCCCTATCACTATTAATATCCCTATCACTATTATAATCACTTTTACTATTATTACCACTATCAGTATTATCACTATCACTACACCTATTATTAGTATTATGACTGTCATTATCACTATCACTATTATCACTATCACTACACCTATTATTACTATTATCACTATCACTATTATTATCACTATCACTATTAATATCCCTATCACTATTATAATCACTTTTACTATTATTACCACTATCAGTATTATCACTATCACTACACCTATTATTAGTATTATGACTGTCATTATCACTATCACTATTATCACTATCACTACACCTATTATTACTATTATCACTATCACTATTATTATCCCTATCACTATTAATATCCCTGTCACTATTATAATCACTTTTACTATTATTACCACTATCAATATTATTATCCCTATCACTATTATCACCTTCACTACACCTATTATTACTATTATGACTGTCATTATCACTATCACAATTATTAGCACTATCAATATTATTATCCCTATAACTATTATTATCACTTTAACTATTATTACCAAAATCATTATCACTATTAATAACACAAATAGTATCACCATCACTATTGTTATTGATATTATCACTATTGTACTTTAAAATATTTTTGTACTTCTCTGTTCCAGGTTCAATTTAATTTCAATGTTTTTTTATAAATTGCTTTTTCACAAACAATTTTATAACAAAGCTCTTCACAATAGTCACAGTAACTCTACAACTCTTAAACCAAATGGAAGAAAAACTCCTTCATTAGGAAGAAACCGTGAGAAGAACCAGAGTCCAGGAGAAGCCCGTCCTCCTCTGGCCCAGTGTCACTTTTAGAAAAAGGTTCAGTACAGTGTTCAGTTCTCTGTCATAGTCCAGTATGGAGGAATGATGAACTCTCTGCACTTTTCTGCAGCTGTAAGAAACACAAGTGTGATGCAGCAGTAACGTGTGATTTGAGAGATAAATCAGTGTCTAATTTGAGCCCAGATTATGGGCAAAGCTGGAAGTTCAGAGCCTCAGCATTGAAAGTAAACTTTTCCACCAAACCAAACACCAGCCCCTCATGTTGAGTATAATAAGCCATATAGTCAGTGTGGTTAAAAATTGGCCTAAGTCTGGTAATATTTGGCAGCTGTGAAGCTTTATGGGGTTAGCCTCATATTACAGGCATTTCGTGAAGAATTTCGCCACAATAGCAAGCCCATTACATCAACTCACCCAAAAAGGGGTTGTTTGTGCGTGGGCCGATGATTGCGAGCACGCATTTTCAACACTGCGCACTGCGTTGATAACAGCGGCAATTTTGGGACACCCAGACAGTGCTCGAGTGTTCATTTTGGACTCTGATGCGAGCAATCTGGGCATTGACGCCATGTTAGCTCATTGGGGGCAGTGGTGGCCTAGTGGTTAGGACTTTGCCCCTGAGATCTGAAGGTCACAGGTTCCAACCCAGACACCACTGAGGAACCCTTGAGCAAGGTACCGTCCCCCTTCACTGCTCCCCGGGCGCTGTTGATAGCTGCCTGCTGCTCCACGTGTGCATGTGTGATGGGTGAAATTTCATTGTGGTGACTGTGTGCAGTGGTGTATTCACAATGATCGGAAATCACTAATCACTAATTAAAATGGACCAGTATTGGCATATTTCAAACTGGAGAAAAACTACTGTGTCACTAGGCGGGAGCTTGCGGTGACACACTTCTGTCCTTACCTCTATGGCCAGAAGTTCAAGCTCCGCACCGACCATGCCTCTTTGACATGGTTAATGAGTTTCAAGGAGCCGGACGGGCAACTTGTGTGGTGGCTTGATGTACTGCAATCTTATGATTTCACTGTGCAGCATAGGTCAGGGCGTTTGCATGGTAACACTGACGCATTATCGCTGACGCATGTGTAGTGATTGCCGGCATTGCGATCACAAAGAGAAGGGGGGCGAAGCAATAGAGTGCGTAGAGGTGGTGCGGGCAATACAGACCAGGGGAGGGGGTGAACTCATTCGAGCACGGCTCATCGATTAACAGAGTCGAGACCCTACTCTTGCTTCAGTAATCCGCTGGGTGCGCGAAGCGGCACGGCCCGATTGGGCAGCGATCAGTGATGCTAACAAAGAGCTTGAGACACTAGCCTCACAGTGGGAGAGCTTGATGATAAGGGGTGGCATGCTTTTCCATTGCTGGAAAAAGAGCAGCGGCGACAGCACGTATTTCCAAGTGATCGTGCTGCGGATACTGCGCGAGGGCATGCTGGGGCTGGTGCACGGCACTAAAGGGGCAGGGCACTTTGAGAAAACTAAGACCTTAGCATGGCTACGCCAGTGCTTCTACTGGGGCCGTCGCAGCGCTTGCATGCTCCGCTGCAGGTGCACATATGGAGCGTGTGGGGGTGGACATACTAGGCCCGTTTCCAATATCTGCACAGGGAAATCATTATGTGGTAGTGGTGATGGATTATTTCACAAAGTGGCCCAAAGATAACACCGGTGCCGACCAAAGTGCCGTGAGTGTACTCTTCGACGAAATGTTTGTGCGCTTTGGAGCTCTGGAGGAGCTTCACAGCAATCAGGGGCGAAATTTTGAGGCTGAGGTGTTTGGCGAGGTGTGTTCGCGTTTGGGGGTTCACAGAACACGCACCATGCCATTGCACCCCCAAAGCGACGGCCTGGTCGAAAGGTTTAACTAGACATTTACCACGCAACTAGCCATCCTCACCTCACAGCACCTCACAGCAATTGGGATCAGCATTTGCCCTTGGTGCTATGGTCGTACAGCACGGCGGTCCAAGAGTTCACTCAATCTATCCCCGCAGCGTTAATGTTTGAGCGTGAGCTGAGCATGCCAGTGGACTTGGTGTTTGGGCCTCCCCCAGAGCCTGAAGTGCCCAGTAAACCAGGTTTAGAGTATCTCGGCCACCTCCGGGAGCGGCTGAACTCAGTGCATGAGCTCACGTATAATGCGTGCGCCAGAGGGCGCTTCTTTGCTGCCAGCAAAACTCGCTTCGTATTGAGCTGGGCCCTGCACTGTGTTGGAATGTTGAGGATGTTGGGGACGGGTGTGTTTCAGGTCCAGTCAGCCAGATGGCCAATATTCCCTCTCCCTCCCCTGGGGGCAACATTCACAGTGGAAGGGTCGTGTGTGCCATTTGGGCCAAATGCTATTGCAATGTGTTCCACTTCATGATGCTAATTTAGGCACAGAAAACTTCGGAAATCCCAGAGGAAGAAGAAGTAATCACCAAAGCCAACGCCAACAATGCTTTCTACTGTCAAGAGGGGGTGTTGGGGGAAGGGACCTCCCCTCGCCCCAAAAACATACATTGCCAGTAAAAATGCATTGTCCTCGGCTCCAGCCAGACACCCCTTCAGATGTTAAGAGCAGCTTGTCCAAACTCACACTGAGGAGAACACACTCTGAGAGACGAGCCAGAAATTATAACCTCCTGGAAAAAACACACAGGACTTTTGATTGGCAGTAAGCAGTAGCATGAGCTAGCAGCTAAAGCTAAGTTAGCCAAAGCAGCAGCTTTGATATGCTTTTGACATGAGCAAGCAGCTAACATGGACAAGCTTAAGGGACTTTTTAGTCCAAACCTTTTTGTTTGTTGACATTTCAAGGACAAAGGCAAGGTTAGAGTGATATTATGAGAGGATGTACAGCCCAAATATAGAAATGTTCTTTGGGAGATGACTTTATTGGTTTGACTGACAGGTGGCTGACGTATGCATCAAGAACGTGATGGGCCGTCACTAGTCAAAACATTGTAAGAGCTTTTCTCAACAGCTCAGATCAGTTGTGTGAACCTTTGTGAGTCGTGAAGGTAATAACACTCTGTCATGCCGTCCCTCACCCAAACTACAGGCTCTTCAGAGAAAACTTCAGTGTAAATGGCGAGACTCGAATCACCCATTTAAATATAACTTCTGAAGAATAGTAAGTAAAGATTCTTTTGTTTTTAATATCAAATGTTCTTCTGACTCTTTCTTTGTGTGGAAAATCATTATTTAGATATAAGATTAGTTATGTCAAAGACTACATGCAACTTAAAAGTCTTTCCCGCTGCAAGGAAAAGGGTTTTAATTGATATTTATATGATATTTATATTTATATTATTAACATATAATCCTTTAATAACCTTAGCAACACCAAAAACACAATCAGAGATAGTTGTTGTGAGAGAGTGTGTGAGAGTGTGTTTGAGAGTGTGTGAGAGTGTGTGAGAGTGTGTGTGCATCACTGGCTGATTCTCAGATGAAGCTCAGTGAGCGACGACTAATATGACCTGAATGTCTCTCGCCCGCACACAGAGGACTGTCTCTCCTCGCCTTGTTAAGTGGACAATGTTTGTTTTGTTTCATCTGCTTCTGAAAGAGGAGGTGGGGGAAGGTGAAGGGGGAGGTGGGGGTGGTGAAGGGGGAGGTGGGGTTGGTGAAGGGTGAGGCTGTGGAGGGGTTCGGTGGGTAAGAGTGATTCAACACGGTTACTGAGGCAACGGCCTTGGCCCCCAACATGTAAATCAGGTTCCCCGGCAGGAGAACCCGCAGAAGCTTCGGCCGAGACCAGCGCACAATCAGGGAACAGGAAACTGCAGTGAGATTGTTTCTGATTCGCCGAGAGCTGATGCCAGAGTGGCCGAAAAAAAGAGAGTTTTTCCATTGCATTTGTGCACAAACGTTTGTATTCGAGTCTCATGGCGACAGGAACAAGGAAAGGTGATGCAAGGTCAGGGAACGGGACGGGGCCCTGTTCTACTTCTCAAGGGGCTAAAACACTGCGGCCCCTCATTCTCAACATCGGTGCCAAGCGGGCGGGCAAGAACAGAGTGGATCTGTTGGTGTGGACTCTGAACACTTAAGGTGAACAACACGTGCTCAATACAATCATCCATACACCGAAGACCTTCTGCCAAGTCCCAGGCCATCACTCGCTGACTAAGGGCCGTTATTTTTCTTTATTTGTGTATTTGATTATGTTTTTCCTGTTATTCTTCGTTTGTGCAGTTTAAACCAGCAGAACACTGTAAACATAACTCACTGCAAACTGTGGGCCCTGTTCTCCTAACTGCTGATTTTTCCATTGACAACAGCGACCCCTGGTGACAGCACAGGCTTAATTCAAACAACCATTCATTGAGAATTCACCAGCTTTTCCCATCTTTGGATAAGGGTCTACTTTGCGTGCAGGTCACACACACACACACACACACACACACACACACACACACACAATAGATTCAGATTCACACAACAATGATCAGCCATAACGTTAAGATCACCTGCCATGGGTGATGGGTGAATGAAGGTGTGAGGTGAGTGATGAGTGAATGAAGGTGAGGTGATGACTGGGTTGTTTTTTGTGTTCTAAGAAACGAATCAAAACAAAAACACCAGTTTCAACAGTTTACTTCTGTCATGAACCTGATTTTTCCACAAGTACAACTTACAGTCTGGAGGACAGAGAGTGAAAGTGTAGACATTAAACATTTCACAGAGAAGATCATGAGTGAAAGAGACCCAAGCAGGAATAAAGAGATGGTTTACTTATTCCACTGTGACGAGTACAGGTTTCCTACAATAGCACAGAGAGTTTACAGTCAAAAACTCAACATTCAAAAGTGACGTCAGCTTCTCACCTGGAAACTACACCCGTTAAAACTACGCCCACGTCCCAACTGCAGGTCCAGGAACAGCACAAGCACGGTTTGTGTCAATTACACTTGAATGATCAGTGCACACCGAGGCAGAAGGTCTGTGGTCTAGATCTACACATCACAGTTGTAAAAAAGCTTTGTTTGGACACCTGGAGCGGTGACGCTGTAAACGTTTTAAACTCTTTATGGGAAACGTGGTTGTACAGAGGGGAGGCGTCGCACTCATTCTCAATGGGAACGCAATCTTTGATGCTTCAGATGATTCCTCCGAAACTTCGCTTTTGTTCTGTGTTTCTGCACAAAGGCCTGCTTGTGATTTTTGTGGTCTGTGTGAAATAAAAGATGAGAAAACCTTTGGATTCGTCTGCTCAGGACGAGTGGGGTCGCAGATTTGAACCTCTACATTCGACAACCCTGCGGAACTCAGTCGCACAAGGACTTTATTTGAAAGGAGAAGTACGGGAAGTGCAGTCACATAGAAATCCGCTGTAACTACGGAGAACTTTAACCCATGACCGTGTCAAACTATGAACCGATGAGGAATCGGGAGAGTGAGAGGAGTAGCAGTTTTCCCTGAGGAGGGCATCACCCTCATTATTCATATAACCCCACACCATCCACCAGCTTCACTTCCCCACCCACACCTTCAGCACAGGACACTGAGGAGCACGAATGCCCACGTTCAGACCAAAATTCTGTAAAAAATTAAAATTAAATAAAAATGTCAAAACTGAGGGTGTAGATAGTGTAAAATACGTAGACGGTGTAGGAGTAGAGGTGTAGAGGGTGTTGAGGGTGTAAAAGTTGTAGAGGGTGTTGAGGGTGTAAAAGGTGTAGGTGCAGATCGGCAGAAAAACAAACACAGAAGCGCTGCTGAAACCAAAGATGGAGCAAAAATCAAGCAGAACATGGGTTCCTCCTCTGATTACAGAAATACACAGCGGAACCCAAATGAACCCTGATATCACAGCTCCAGGGTTCGGTCACTGAGATGGGAATTAAAATACAGCATCTCTGGTTCTCCGTTCTACTGTCTGCTCAAACAGGAGAACCCAATTTGGTCATTCTGTGACCTCCACCTTCAGCTCCAGCAAATTCTGGTGAAGGTTTTAACTTCATGGAGACAGGTTGCTCAGGATGTTTGCGATGAAAGCGTATTATATTAAATTAAAGAACGTGAAATAAAGCTCCATCAGCAGGAGAGCTCCAGAAATCCCACCTGGGAAGCCAGGTGAGCACAAATATCCTCCCTCTCCCCATCACTGATGTAGGTGGAGAGTGAAGGTGGGAGTCCGAGCTGGCAGGTGGAACTGGAACCAACTGAATTTAAAACAAATAATGAATAAACAGAAGCGTTTGGCAGACGCTCTTATCCAGAGTGATGAACAGAGGAGCAGTGGGCCGGTCTGAGCCGATTCCCAGAGCCACTGCTCTAAACATTAGGCCACGGTTACCCATGGCCTCCACTGCAGCTATACTGACATTACTTTGGAAATACAGGATACTGTTCTGGTACAGAGCTACGGAACAATGTTTGTGATACAAAAATGAAATCTTCCTAATGTACAAAAAGAATAATAATAATAATAATATTAATGATAAAAAGTGAGAGGGTCTGAAGTTACGTGGAAAAGCCAGACTGAGGTGTGGCCTGAAGTCCCAGTCCATTGAGGAGAAGTGTGAAATCCCATGAGATAGATGTGGAAGCTGGTGCACGGTTTCTTCAGTCTCCGCAGGGTTTGTGCTTCAGGCCCCATGTTAGGCATCTGCTGGCTGAGGTCTCCACCATGAAAATAATACAAAAGCTTCGTCTTCTAATTCAGCAGAGTCATTACAACATTAACACCTACTATATTACACAAGACAGGTCAGCAATCAACAGCCCTAATCAATCACACAATTCACAATTTACATATATATATCAATCTACATCCCCTACATCTCCTTCCTTGTTTTTCATTTTGCTCTTTTTCTGGTTCAGATCCATGTATAGCAGATACATTCAATGGGAACTAACAAAATATTAATATATAAAACCCAGTTTCTTTCTTTTTTTTTTTTTTTTTTTACAAAAATGAACAATATACCTTTATTTTTATTGACTGACTCACTTCCGAGTGTGAAATTCAGTCAAACGTGATGGTAGAAAATGTGTTTTGTAGGCAGAATGTGCTGGTTTTTAAGGTCTAAAACATGCCTGCAGCACAAATCTCCCCTACAGCCTGATATTAAACACCCAGTAGTGTGAGTTTGTGGTAAAACAATGACATTTACAACCAAATGGGGAGGGGATTAAAAAAAAAAAACAAACAAACAAAAACAACACGGTAGAATCAGAGGCGGATCAGGCCACGTCCCTTGGGGCGATGACGACTAAAGTGGGGACATGAACAGAAAGACAATAACACAACCACACTGTATTGAACCTTATGTTTTTTCTGGTCACCTGACGTAGCAGTTCCACCTGTCACCACTAGACGTCAGTATAACAGCTCCTCCATCCTACAGCAGGGAGTGTGTGAGTAGAGGCTGTTCGTGAGACCCACACACACACACACACTGCACTGCAGCGACCTTCACCACTTTCACCCTGACTGAACTGAAGGGGGCAGAGCTCTTCACAGCAAGAAAAATGCTGATTGGATGATGATACTTAGAGATGGGTAACACTGATGGAATGGCAGAGAAACACCCCCCCCACCCCCCGGTGGACAGTCACCCAAAGAAACAAACCGTTCCTGGTTAAAAGCCCCCTTTCCTGACCAATCAAAATAAAGCATCGATGCTATAGAGGATTATAAATAGTGTAATTAATCCTAAAAATGTAAACCCCCCGGGGAAAAAAGCCCAAAATGAACCAAACGTTTCACAAAGAGCACAGAAAGTGGAGATGCTCTTCGCAGTGTGGTGTTCAGTTCTTCAGTGCTGTGTTCACTTCAGCAGGTAAGTTTCTCTAGCTCTTCTGAGGAGAGATGAAGAGAGGAGGTTACCGTGGCGTTCAGGGCTGAATTAGCCGAGTTAGCTGAGAACAGATCTTCATTTACCAAACTAGACTGGGTCCCGTAGACAGAAGTGATTTCTGCTATTTGTCGCTGTAGCTTGTGAGAGGTGGAGAGGGTGGTGTCGTCGTCACCTTCGGCTTCTCGTTCCGATTCTCTTTCCCTCTTACCTGTGACGCTCCCTCCTTTATGAAGCAGACGTCCTGCAGCAGGAAAGAGTTTACAGTGTTAGCTGAGGTTCTCTCACTCACACACTCACACAGGATGTAAGGATCTAATGTTTTATTGTGATGGAGCATCTCCAGAACTGCAGGTCTTGTGGAGTGTTCCAGCTCTGCAGTAGTTAGTACCTACAGTAATCAGGGTCATGGGCGCCCAAGTCTCACTGATGTATGTGGGGAGTGAGATCTGATCTAAGAGAGGATCCTGTTGTACAGAATGTTAATGCTGATCTGATAGAAATGAGTCAGACACACAGTGCAGCACAGACAGAGCTGTTTCAGCAGCAGGAGGTGGTCTTAATGTTA